>JAPYYX010000653.1:0-44876 GCA_030522605.1 Cremastinae sp. B BG-2022a | reverse complement strand
GAACATTATCACCAAATGTTATAAAATTCTTACCATTTTTCAATTTCCTATGATTTTAACATTGGGAATGGCTGACTGGGTGTCCAACCTCCTTAAGTATCGATCGTATCATTTGTCAATACCAAATTTTCGTCACTCAGTGTACGTTATTTTAGTTGTACACAAGAGAATTCGTAAAGAACCTGAATCTTCCATAAATTTATAAAATAATTGTCTCTGTTGTAGAGAATGAAAAATGTTTTAAACCTTTATTTTCAATAGATCTCGAAAGTTTTAACATCGTATTGTTTCTTACTAGTTTGTTTTCTGATAAATCTATTATTCTTCTCGCGTCTTTCTGTTTCTCAAATCCTACCGGAAGTCGCGTTTTTTTCTGCATCGCCAACCAATCGTGCTCATAGCGTGTCCGTACCACTTTCACCCCCTTTCAGTCACGCTTCGATTGAATTCATCTCGAATACACATTTATCCGTGTACACAGATCGAAGAAAAAAAATTTCTTAACGCTTGACCAGAGACAAACAGTAGCGTGACATTATTTTCCGTCACCTTTTTCGTTGATTTTTTTCACTGTCGAGGCCAATCTAGATGGCTGAGACGCAATTACGATTCGAAGATGCGATTTTGGTCGTTTACGAGTTCTCCATTTGTTCATTTCTTTCATTAAAGCGTGCACGACGAATTTGGTATGTCGAGAAGTGCTTGAAAAAGGAGAACAGGAATTTTTAAATATATAAAGAATAACGAAGGAAGAATAACAAAAAAGAAAATGATCGAGAAGACTGAGAAAAAAAATTTTTTGCGAATTTTTTTTTCGATTCATTGTTTTTCGTTGTCACTTTTCGTAGGCGAACTTACTGAAAACTAGCGAAGATTATTTAAGCAAAGGAGGGAAAATTAATCTAGAGAGAAATACAATTTTCCTCATCGTTTCCATTTTCCTCTTTCTAAACTCTTTTTTTCCCTGTTTATTTATACCTGCCTCTCATTTTTAATATTATTTATAACTCGAATCTTGTGTCCAAGACGATTAACGATAAAGAAACGAAAGTTTGAGAGAAAAGTTAGAGAATGAGAGTAGAAGAGAACAAAAGAAGACAAAATGATTGACACGAAACCTTTTGTATTTTATTTGTTTAATAAAAACTCAAATCATAGTACAAACATGGATTTACCTTTTTTTTAATTTTTTTCCTACTATCTTTTTACTCCCTTCGAATCAAAGGATCCTTTTCCTTGAAAGTGGAAAAATCTTTCAAGAAGACAGTCGAAAGATCGAATCATCCGTATCGAATTTAATTTTTTTCAGTTGCTGTTTCGAGCGTCTATTAAATTTTTGTTCATTTTTGCGTTCGTTGCCTTCGATCAACGACTGTGATTGCACAGACGAGAATGGAAGAAGCGTTGTGATGAAGCTCCGTTTATCGACTATTCAGTAAGTGCGTGAATGAGAGAGATTGAAAACAAGTAACAGGAACGAAAAGAAAAAAAAAGCAGTGGAAGTAACTATATTTTGTACGACGAAGAAAAAAAAACATGTTTTTGTATATCTCTTGCTGTCTACTACAAATTAAGAACTAAATGTCTCGCTCTAATTGTCTATGTCCAATTAACCGAGGTAATAAGTTTTGAAGTATGAAAGAGGAGAGAAAAAAAAACGAAAAAATTGTCCTTCCTGTTCTTCATAATAACGTATAGATCGTATATATCGCATAAGTCTCCCCGAACAATTAATCTCAATGTACACTCTCGATTATTCCATAAATAATATACCATTCTCGTTCGAGAAACTATAAAATATTTCTTATTCATTTTCAACGTCCTCGTGTTCTTTAAAAACAGTTTTTGAATAGTTTGACATTTTTATTTGAAAAATGTACGAATAATCAAGAATTCGAATTATTTCGAGTGCGGTGTTGTCATTTTTGGTCCCGTTTAAATTATACTTATTGTAGATTCATAATTTTGAGGGTTGAAAAGACCGAAATGTCGGTCAAAGACATCTGGAGATTCAATTGCAGCCTCAAGGGCTGGTGGCAACATTACCGTCCATCGACGCTCGTGCACATGACGACAGTTGGATAACACCTGTTGCTGCAACGGAAGAGAGCCCCGAGGGGTACTAAAAATGACTCTCGTGCCATCGGACGAGTTATTGCATTTGCTCATAACTAAATTTGGTCTAAATTATAGATATTTCTTATTTTTTTAAGAATTACTATCATTATCAATGTATCAACGAAAATAATTTACACAAATAAATACAACTTTTAGGTATAATGACTTTTGAAAGGTAAGAAACAAACTTAAAAGATACATTTTTGACTTCGCTTCGCAATTAAATTTGCTCTAAAATTTTTCATTTTTTAAAATTACTAATATCGAAAAGAAATAACAAATGAGAGTAATTTTAAAAAAATGAAACTTGCAAATATAGTGACGGTCAGCTGTTTTTAAAAGGTAAGAACATTTAAGAATAGAATTAATAATTTTTTTCGAGTAATATAAATTATCAGTGACATAAAAAATGATTTTGTAATTTACAAATAATTTTTTGAAAGTAAACATATAATGCGATATGAACAAAAAAAAATTGGAAAAGTTAACGTCGAGCCGCGATCGTGATCTTGATTCTCGAGTGCCTGAGAGCGAAGTCTCTGGATCTTCGAATCCGTGAACTGTCTCTGGATCTTTCCCCTTCCCGAGTGGGGCCGTAAGTATAGTCTCAGCTCTTCGTTTGTTGTGGTTTTTCCTTTTTTTCTGCCCCTCTCCTCGGAGGCTAGGCTGGAGAGGTCGGAGAGCCTACCAACGTGTGTTCTCCACCTCTTCTGTCTCCCTTTCTCTCTTTCTCTCTCTCTCTCTCTCCGCTCTGAACAATTTCCCTTCTTCGCCTCCTCCGCTAAAACACGGGGGCTTTCATTTTGCCATTTTCCCCTCTCCTACGCCGTTCTCGGCGCTCTTTTATCCGTATAGTAGCAAAGCGTCGATGCAACGTGCAGGGGAGAGAGAAACGCTCTCGCTCGTCCACGCTCTCTCGATCTCCGGTATAGTCACTCGAAAACCGCGCTCCAAAACGCCGCGCATCTCAAAAAGACGTCGAAAACGCTCCGGACCACCGTTTTTTCGCGCCCGTTTCATCGCGCATGCGTCCGACCGTCTCGATTAACAACACAAGTCGGACGCGTGACACTTTTCTCACCCACGTGTCTCGATTCCAAACTCTCAACAGTATCGCGAGAATAAATTTACATAAAAATCTCATCAGCGAAATCTTTTTTTTTTCAATTTTGACAAGTGACGACACTTTGGAGTAAATTTTGTGATATTGTCGTAATAATTTGTTTTCACATTGTTCTGTGCAGTGAGCAATTAGTGAGAGAATAGTGCAACAGAGTGACAAAGAGTGCGAAATTTCCGCGTTATCGCGAATTTTATCGAAGCTCTGCTTTAACTATTTTCGCTCTCTTTGTCTCTACTTGGCTGATTCAATCGCATGCGGGCTTGTTCGGATTTTCAACGAGAAGGTCAAGCAGTCGTTCGCTTTTTCGATAGCGCGTAAGCTCTCCGAAGCGAATAAGAGTGAGCAGGGGCGGGTGGCGATAAGAGTGACGCATCGCATATGTTTTGCTGTTATCAGGTGCCTCGTTAAATAAAAACTCTCGCTTTTTCCGTCTTTTTCCCCTCGCTTTTTTGATACTTTTACTCATCTCCTCTTTCCTCCCAGACTCGGTCGTCGCGTTTTCGACGAAATCGCGTGAACGGATCGCTAACGAAACGAGAAATTTCAACTGATAGACTCAGAAATCAATTTCTTGTAAATTTTTGTTCTTTCCACGATTTGAGTAATATTTTCTGGTAATTTGAACATTTGCACGGTCAGCGGCTGCGTAACGTTTCATTACGATCTGTTTTGTGCACTTGGTGCACCAAGTGTACGAAACCGGTGTTCGTAATTCTCTCATTATTTCCGGTAGCCTGCACGAGAGAAACGTTTACCGTACGAGCACCGTTCGCGTAAAAAAACGGACCCGTCTTTGCTCCGGCCAATTATAAAGTAAGACACCGCGGTTTGTTATCGCTCATGCGATACTGTTCAAGAACAAACAAGATTATGGAAATAATTTAAGAATCAATAAAAAAGTATATCAGAACTATTTTAAAGAGAAGTGATCTTTTTTTTTTAATTTCTAAATGACCGTTAATATCAAAGTTTGAGTGACAGATGCAAAAATATTTCAGTGAATTGAATCACGTTTTTTCCTACTTATGCACTCAATAACGTCGTACAAATGGAAGTGTCAATTTGAGTTTCCCGAAAGTGAAGTTTTCAGTATTCGCTTCTCGAATTATCGCAGATCAGCAGATTCAGGTGAGATAATTTTACCCTACCAGGAATCGAATTTTTTTTTATCGCACACATTTTCAGACAAGTATCGAAAAAAAGAATTTCGTCAGCAGCGTGGAACGTTTTTCATTTTTTTCTTCAATAAATTATTCAATCGAGCAATAAAAACCGGTCACGGCGCAAAAGTAATTGAAGTCTTATTAAATTCTCGCTGGTAATTTCTCTATCGGTTCTTATGCAAGTAAATCAAATTGGAGCTCTCGAAGAAATTGGGTACGTAAAAATGAAGAGAAAATCGATAAAAAGACAAAAATCGTTTCGCTCGAACGAAGCCCCGGTACAATATTCGTATCCGAAGTAGACTTTTAACGTTCACAAATTGGAGGTAGAAGTATGTTCTTTCTTTTTATTCTCTCGTTTTTTTTATTCTCTCTCTGTACACTATGCAAACTACTTTCGGTTGATATCCAGTGGCAACGACTCGCGATAGGCAGGTTTGCTGTTTCGTCGAGGTCGTACCTGTGCTCGAGTTCTTGATCGTTGGAGAGAGAAAGCTCGCGACCGATCGCGAGGAAACGAGACAGGCAAGGAGACAGAGAAAGAGTGACAGAGGAAAAAATAAGCGAAGGAGAGAAAGAGAGAGAGAGAGAAGGAGAGAACAAATAGGAGGTAATACGAACGTAACGGCGTGGGCCAAGTTGCAAGACTCTCGTTCAAGGATTAAACTTCGAATTACATTTTTCTTTCTTTTTACTTTTCACAAAGTAGCATCGTGGGCTCTTGAAACCTGCGGCCTCGATTAAGCGTTGTTATTACTTCTTTTATTCCCGGCTTCTCTATTGTCTGACCATTATTTTCGAAAGTGTTCCACAAGAGTTTCAAATGTTTTTCTCTTCTTCAATTCGTTTATTAATCGCGTCGAATGAAAACGAATTGTTTTGTGCTAATTAAAGAATAAACGTTTTTCTCACCCAGACTTCTTGATGCAGCACAATATTCAGATTCAATTTTTATTTTGCATAAATCCTTTCTCCGTATTTTCCGATGTTTTTCATTATCGCACGTTTATAATGAACGATTAATTAAAATTCAAATCGTGAGATATTTATTCTGCTGCGTTTTTCTTTTTGTTCTATTCTATTTTTCCTAAACGAATTATAAGAGCGATGACGAAATCGAAAGTTTGCCTGTTCCTTATTGTATCGGATTATTGCGGCCGTGTATATTCATGGAAATCAATCCACAAATCGACCTTCGAGTGCTGGTCTCAGTTAACGATCGGATCCTGCGCGATTAGTGAACCTTATGAAGAATTAAATACGCATTACCGGATACGAAAAACTACTTTCATCGTTGAAAAACTATGAATAATATCTAACGTTCAAGGAAATAAAAAACTCTACACAAATTCACTGTCGAATTTAATCTTTCGATTTTCCTTCAAAGTGTTACGAAGAGCAAATTGTTTCACAGAGAAATGTGTGTTCAATCTCGAATGTGCCACCTGTCGATCTTTTCTGCGTCTCTCGTTGCCGGTTCGAGAAAAAGAGGAGACCAGAAAAAAGGATAGAAGAGGAAGAAAAGAAACGCGAGGACGACGCCGGGAGAATAAGTTTCTCGAGACTGACCTGGCCGTGTCTCGGCGATCGTTCTCTCGGGACGACTTCGTCGATCACGTCTCACGGTTCCGTGTAAAGACATTTCGCAATATTTTTCACGATTCGCTTGAATGTGGGACGGTCATCTCCGAGTTGCTATTTTTTACATTTTTTTTTCTTCAAAAATTTCGCACTAGCTCTTAATTATCGTTGAAAAGAAATGAGACGAAAAAAACAGATTTTAAACCGTGTAGAATGAATTTTACGTAGCATTTAATTGTGTGGAAAATATATTTTTTGGAGCTCTTGAATTGTGTCCCAGCGTAAAAAATGAGCGTACGCGCGAACCGAGGACCGAAGGAAGCGGAGGAATAAGAAATGCACCGGAAACGAGCGATGCACAATGCGCCCGCAACAGTTCAAAAGCAGCGCTCGCGCGAGTCTGTAACATTAACATTTGCATTGCGAATCAGACCGAAGATCGTCCATGTATTACATCCAGCCACTTATGCACATACGTAACGCGAATGATCGTTAGAGTAATTCCGTTAGATCGGCGCTGAGCCGTGCGAACGTTCAACTCCCCCACGCTAAATGTATTTGCACCTATACAAAAATCTACCGGGTGTGCGAAAAACAAAATTAAACAAATTCAAAAGCGAATAATCGACCAAATTTTAATGTCACAAGTTTTCAGAACATGTTACAGACGAAAAAAATCGTTTTAATTGAAAAAAAGCTGCAAAGCTTTTGTTAACTGGAATTTAATTAGTAAAATTCAATTGCTCGTTAATTACTAATGTTTGGGTTGGATCAAAATAATTTTTATTTGCTTTAACTATTAGAATTTCGCTTGAAAAACAATTTTCCCAGTTTAGGAAAAATTAATCGCGACGGCCTGTATATCTCGAGTACGTCTGAGGATAATGCGATGCTCAACTCGCCGATGTTACTTTTTGAGTTAACTGTGATCCGAGAGCATTAACATCGGCATAAATGCGTGTACGTGTGTAATAACTGCACCAAACATCGCGTGTTGCAACTTCGCTTTTTTCAATCTACGCTACGTGTATACACAAGTGCACATTTAAATTTGTAGTCGGGCAATTATCATGGCAAATATACATGATAAATCAGTTGATCTTCACCCACATGATTCTATAGAGCGTGAATATTATATTCTAAAAATACTATAAAGAGTAAAAGCTGTGTGCTTCGTTTCAGAGAGCAATACACAAATGCACAGAAACATATTTTATCCATCCCGGTTCGTGCCCGATTACGTGTTTCATTTCCGATTGCTTGTCGACCCGGTTCGAGTCCACTTCGCGACAATGGAGAAAATAAGAGAAAAAAGAGAGAAAATATTGGAAAAAAATCAGCGAACGATCTTATCGCCCCGTAGAGCTTTCTCAGCGCGGCGTCACAAATCGGGAAGTTCGAGAAGGGCGCGGCTATCGCTCCCTAAAACGAGATCGAGCGGGGCGCGCAGGAGGGAAGCAATTAATTATTCCGAAATAGGTCGACGGATTAACTTTCGGGCGTGCCATCGGCAACCTGGCAGCGAACCTTCTGTGTTTTATCGCGCTATAGCTAACTCATACTTTTGTATATCGAATGATGTGACTACGTGTGTTAAACATTCGCCGATGATGTAAGAAGAAAAGCACCGACATCCGCGAAACGACCTCGCGTGCAAGCACTACCAATCTACATTCGCGGTATGCACTGGACGATATACCTAGAAACCAGCGTTACACTGTTTTATCGACCAATTTCTTTTTATCCATAAAATTTAATTTTCGAAAAATTCAGAGAATTCGAAAAAAAAAAGTGATAGCGAAAAATATGCTTATACGGAGACTTAAAACTGTTTTAAGGATGTAATTGTGATTTTTTTGTTTATCTAGAATTCATTTAAGGTTGAAGTCGCATCAAGTTAATGTTTCATGAGGGACTAATTTTTTTAAAGAATGTGAATTAAAATAATATAAAGTATTGAATAAAAGAATGGTACTGACAAAAAAAATTGGTGGCATTTTCGATTAAAAATTTTGATCTGACTAAATTTTGTAATTTCTCTGGGAAAATATGTTCTGAAACGTAAAATCAGATCAAAATATTGATTTTTTTGTCCCGTCATCACCTTTTGCATCTATGGAATAAAAATTGTTCTCGACTTGAAATATTAATCGTTCGAAAATTATCAGCAATTAGGGTGCGAAAAATTATCACCTGGGGCAACTTTTTGTTATGATAACTTCGAAGCGTAGAGAAAATGCATCGGGAGATCGATAGTTTGGTCGTTACGTCCAATTGCAGAGGAAGTTCCTGGAAGAGATTTGCATTCCCCTGGAGAACTGCGCCGCGGGATTACGGACGCGCACACAGAGGCGCACTTCCGTTACGATCTCTCGACGAATGGCCGGATCGGTAAGGTTGCGAGACCGAAAAGAGCGTGTGGTTAGAACATTTCGAAAGGGCTGTTTCTTTTTTTTCCTCTTCCTCTTTCTCCGCGTTTTTTTTTCCGAGGTGGGGCGTTCACCGGAGCGTGGCTCTCGGTGCTTTTTCGTAGGGGTTGCTCGCTCCCTCTCTCGCGCAGTCGCAAATTATCTCTATATCTACCACCGTACACGTATATCCACGATTTTCGTCGTCTGCGTGGAAAAGTGTCGGAAGCTACCCTCTCTCGACGCCCCTTGCGACGTACACCCGACGCGAACGACTCCCCCACGGTTCTCAGTCTCGATCGGACTCTGGTGGTAGCTGGATCATCCGGATCCAACTTTCCGTAAGATAGTTTTCACTCATTCCACCCCCTATCCACCTTCACTCTGCCGACATACTTTGAACCACATTTTTTGGAAGTGGAACCGAAGATCGAGAAATCCGTAAAACAAAAAAAAGCTTCTCACTCGAACGCGATTCTCTCGTGAGGATTCTTGAAAAGTGCCTGGAATTCACGTGATTAACGAAAAAAAAACTGACGAAGCGAGCGGGACGCGGAGATCATTGTTTTTCACTCTCGATTTTTTGTCTGTGCGTTTTGTGAAGAAAATTATCTTTTCGAAGCTAAGAATTTTTGTCGCGAAAAGAATTCTGAGATACATAGGTAATTTATCGAATTAATTATCTAGAGTGAATTTTCGGTTTATTTACTTTATTAGCCGAAACGCGATCATAGAAACGAAACGGGAAATTGAACGCGGTACGGAGGGACGAATCAACGAATCAGAACAGACCGGGCAGAAGGAAAGTCGCGGCGCGGGCTCGTTTTCAACCGGCAGAGCGCACACCGGGCCAATACCGCGTTGGTTCGGTAGCGCAGCCGGCAGAAGAGCCAGCAGTTCAGTTAGGGATCTCCGTCTCGCCGGACACACGAAACACACGAAACTTTCGACATTTCATTTCTGTTTTTTTTTCCTTCACATTCCTCATTCATTTTATCCTCTATCACTCGTCCCCAATGCTTTTGTGTTTAGTTGTTTTCAAATTGTGTCTCATATATTCATAACAATTCGTAAAAAATGTGAAACGTGATAAGTTATTTTCTTATTTTCTTATAAGACGTCAGAGGTATTTAAAAAAACGTTCAAGATTGCGCACGTGTTTTTTTCAAGTACTTGTATAATTCGAAACGATTCTTCACCGGTGATTGATTTTGTACTTTTGAGAATTTTTGAAAATTCTTCGCTGTATGTATGAGAAGGTCTGAGAGGATCTCATCTTTCGAATAGTCGACTCTAATGACGAAAGCAGGAGGAAGAAAAATGGTAAAGAGTTTTCGCGTCCTCGGACTCGGAGTCTCGTAAACTTCGAGTCTCGCTCCTGAAGACTTTTCCTCACTGGAGGATCATTTCCTCGGCTGAACATTACTCACGACAATATTAAACAACTCTAGAGATCGTCTTCTTGATTTAACAAATCGAAACAAACAGACTGCTATTAAAAATTTACCGAAAAGTCGATAAAATAATGTTTTCAAGGTGAGATTCAGGTGCGAAAAAAGTAATTGATGATAAAAATGAGAAAAAAGGGAATAATCGATGATAAGGAGTAGGAAAAAATGTCGAGGAATTGACTGGTTGCAAAAATGGTACTGGCGGGTCTTGGCACTGGAAGAATTCACAGATGTGCGTTATATATAATCGTGGATCTTGCAATGCCATCACTTGCTCGATGCCGATTCAGCGTGATATTCGAAATAAAAGGATGATCATCCGCCTCGTCGCCATCGCTCTCATCCTGTCACCTAAACAAAAAAGAATATTTTATTTTCTAACACAATCATTTATGTATTTTCCACTAATATGTCCTATAAAATAAATAAAACTTTATATAATTTACTTGTGAATTTGCAAACTCTTCTCGTTCCCATAAGAAATTGAATGTTAGAGGATAAATAAAATCACTCTAAAATCTGTATCGAAGTAGATGAAACGCTTCGTATTTTCTTTACGAAATTACATATCGGAATCGTCTCGAAAATTGTACTTTTGTTTTTAACAAAATGAGCGCTTGAAAATTAAGCGAGTCGGTAAGGAATAAATTGAGACAGAAGATATATGCGACCTACGGGTACCCATATTTCCATGGAGTAGTGCACCTGTCGCAGATAACGTGACTAGGCAGGACACGCGTATTTCGAACAGTCGAAGGATCCGAAACCCAGAGCAGGAGAAACAATGAAAAAGAATAAAAAAATGTGAATAAAAAAAATTGAATCACCCGTTTTCTATTCTTTGTTCCGTTAAATTTCGTCCCTTTCAATGTTAGATATATGAGCAAAAAAAAATTAATTACAATATCTTAAGGAACAGAAAAATAAGGAAAGCGAAAAGTTTTTAAGATTGAGGAATAACGAAAATATAAATGTCAGGATTTTCTGTTCCTTTTCACCCTTTTCAGTTTTCCTCGCGCATTATTCCACTCGCGCGAATTTTTCTACATCGGGGATTCCCGGTTGAGACAAGTATACGCGGAACCTTCAATTACACAATCAGAGGGACGGGAATGGGAAAAGGAGTCGAGGAAACAAACGACGCTGAGTCCATGAATAGGGAGCACGTACATGGAATAAGGCAAGAGCTATAGGCTGTAGATTAGAGAGAGAATTAATGAGATGCCACGCGGTAAACGATTCTCTTAATCGCTGAAGACACACGCTCTTTATTCTTCCAACTGTACTGTCTATAACCGCGATTCGCGTTTTACCCATTACCGTAAAGAGATATCTAATTATAAAATAACTTAAATAGGTGCACGCGTCTTGTATTCGCTTATACGGTTTTCTTCATTCAAACAATGCGAGTTGTTTTCATTCTTAAGAAAGTGGACTTGAAATAGAAAAAAAAACGATCATATTGAATGTTAGAAATGTAAGTAAAAATGTATTTAGCATAATTTGAAAAAAAAATGTCAAAACAGAATTATTTGGAGTAAAATGGAATAAAAACTCGTATGACGTAATCGTTCAGAGTTTCATTTATTTACGAACTCTGATGTGAGTTTCGTAATGGGTATTAATCTGCAATGAAACGATACGACTACCAGTCCGGGTCCGGAAGTTCCAGGTACGAGCAGGTACAAGGTGAGCGGTGATTGTCCCAGATGATGATGAGCCTCGACGTTTTGCCTCGGAGCCTTTCTGGCTGCAACGACTCGACTCCACCGTAGGCGTAAAAACACACGTATACACGCGCACACGAGAGTGGGACGAATCTCGATTATGGGTCCTCTCTCTATCGTACTGAGAAATTAGTTCCATTGCCCGAAGAGGAAAGAGCCAAGGGCCCCGAGAGCGATTGCCCTTCCTATTATTATTGTTATACCTGGTAGTCGAGGCGATCGTCGCTGATGGGACTCTCCGGATGGGATCTCGAGAAATTTCTCGCTACTGCTGATCATCATCGGCTCTCCTCTCGAGGTTGCGGCCAACCGCAACATCAAGATCGCTACATATACGTGTACTGACCATTTTTATTCATTTCTATTTTTTATCCAATCAAACGTAACACGTGTTCCAAGATTTCTGCGAAAAAGCTTTCGTTTTATTCTCACTCGATATCTCGATATGGAGAAAATGAATATTAAAAACCAGAGAAGAAAATAGATTTTTTGAGATTCGTGACGAGAAATTTTCTTACATTTGCGTCAATGCGACACGTTTTTGACGCGAGTACTTGTTTATTCATATTCTTTTCCAGAATCGAGGTACGTATCCAAATAAACGTGCAATCGCGAGAGTTTGAATATTCGCAAGAATTTTGAAACGTCCGAGTGTGAGCGTGTTTGAGAGAGAGTTTACGAAACTTTTTGAGTGTCTTCGAGAGTGTGTTTCATGTTTAAATGCATGAAATGTTTGAATGTCTGTGGCGCGGGTGTGTTGAAAATTACGTCGGTGTTTGGTCGCGATAACGGAACCGGAAGCTCGCGGGGCTCGAGGTATTTATCGAGCGCGTTGCCATGCCAGCCCCACGTGTACAACACCGGGGGGTTACGTTGAACAAACGAGCGACGACGCCATTGATCATCCGCACGTAAATTCGCCTTAGCCACCTGTGTCCACCTGCGGGTGTTGGAGCTTCATTTTCATTTTAGCCTATATATGAGCAAAAAAAGGAGAGAACGAATAAAAAAAGAAGAAAAAAAATATACGGACGCGTCTCGCTATTGGAAACTCGCTCGTTCGGCCGCTCTACATTTTTCGTGTATACACAGGGCGCGAACACTGTGACGTTTCCCTGTTATTATTCACATGTATACTCGCTGAATAATCGAGAAGGATGACCGGTTAGGGAGCTCGTCTCAACCCCATTTCCTTCCCCACCGCAATAACCCACCCCCGCGAATAACCCGTGTGGTAATGACTCTCTGGCCAGCGCACCCTTTCTCCATTGTCACGTCATTCCGTTCGATCTTTTTTTACCTTCACTCCACCGAGCTCAATATTCAGGTTATAATTGTACGGTCTCCTATCCAGAAAACAGATTAACATTTTCCTGACGATAAATGTAGCCTCGAGAGTTCTCTATTCAATTTCGTTACGAAAGTTTTGAAGCTTATTTCAATAAAATTATCGAAATATGGAGATTATGAAAGAAGTCGCACAAACGAGATTACTGTCAAAAATGTTTGATGGTTCGTCGCACAATGGATCACTCTTTTCACGAAAATATTTGTTCTCTCGTTCTATGATGTGAATACGTCGTAGTTCTGCTAGATTTGATTTTAATTGCCTCTGCGACCGAGTTGTAAGGGAGATTTTTTTCAGATAACTTTTGTGACAGCGCAAAAAAAACGATGATGAAGTAATATTTTGTGAAGTTGAAAAATACAAAATCTTGTGTTATGTAAGCACGTACATCGTATTTCTGTACAAAACACGGAAAAAAAACAGAATGGTTATAAGAGTGGACTTGTGTAAATTTCGTGTCCCTTTTGCGGACGTCACGATGAATAATCGTAGTTCGGGTAATCGCGTGTACTTCATACTTCGCATCTACCATCTCCACGAATTCCCAGATCGTTATTATCTTTCACTTCTCTATTCCCCTTCATTACTATAATCAGAAGATCCTTGTCTGTTTCTTATCAATTTTTTTCATACCTCGGATGACATGTATCATCAATTTTCACATCCATCGTGTGATCTTTTTTTCCTTTATAACGTGTTTATTTTTTATTGCATATTGTTTAAAACGTATAATGTTTTTAGCAATTAAATTTTATTTTTTAAACAATGAATTGAGAAATTATCAAGATGAATTGTATTTTATATTATCTTGGAATTTTATTGCTTAGGTATACGAGCGATTTGTTTTTGTGAGAATATAAGGTCCCTAACAATATTTAGCAGAAGCTAGCATGCGTCCTTGGAAATGGAGTTCAAACGAGTTACGCGATCACGCGTCCGTACTTCCGGTTGGCGTTACCTCGCTCTATGGTCTCCTGACCTGACTCGCACCGAGTTTCCACCTTTCATTCATTCCTCCAGCTAAGCTCCCTACACTTGATCTCGGATAGTCTCGCTGCTCCGCTATATTTACGAGGCTCGATAAATTTTTCAATAAATGCCTCGAGAAGAATTCCAGCTCGAGCTACCCTCGCAATAAAAACTGAGATTTTTTTTTTGACAGAATTATTATATTTTTTATTTTTATTCATAAAAAATGTTTACGATAATTTATCACTTCTTTGTGAAGTTGACGGAGAATTTTGCGAGTCACTCGAAGAGGTGTCGATCGGGAAGTAAAAGATCCTCGAGAAAGTTCCGTTAATGGTTCGCGAAGATTTCGAGCCTCCGAGATTTAGTTACGACAGATTCGCGCGGTGTTGCAAATCCTCACGGTTGTCTTTTCTGGTAGTTCTCGCCGAGTCTAGTAACTCTTAGGATAAGCTCTGTCGTACACGTTTGCACGAGAGAGGGTACTTTAATAAGACTAAGTGCTGGAGACCTGAGAGGTCAACCCCTTCGACGTTGCACAGACGACGTGTACATTTTATTTCTCTCTCAAATTTTTTTTTTTTCGATGCATTCGTCTGGTGCATTTTCTATCCTCATGAGAACTTTCTCTGCTTTCTATCTCGGAATCGCGACGAAAGTCGAAGCCGATCTTTCGGCTCAAAGTTTTTCAAGATCGCCGTGCTGAGGCAATTTCTAATGCCTGACGTTACCAGAGATTGCCTCCGACGCTCTTTCCGATACGCTCGATTATTACCGACGCTAACTGCCTTCCTGCACTCCGGGTATAACAGTATCGAGATATTTTTCACGATAATTATCCATCGAGCGGTTCAACTTTTTTTTTAAAAGAGAAAGTATATTCACCATATATATTGTGTATTTAAAAATAGCAATAAATATCGTAATATATGTTTTTTCGATCGAGTAATATATCAGCAACATTGCAAAGCATCGTATCATCGAGTTAAAGAACTCGACTGAAGTTACAAAGTTGTGCCGAGAACGATTTTAGTGTCGATATATATTTAGGTTATGCGAAAGAATCGATAGAACGACGTGTATACTTTTGTACACTTTATGTACATACGCGGGTATAGATACTTTCTGAGAAAAAAAACCGAATGTTGGCTCATATGCAAAAAAGGCCATCAATCATTTCAACCACACACGCGAACAGAAACGCGCGTATATGTACATGGATTAATATAAATATCATTATAATCGACGTATTTGAACATTGATAAACTTAGACGAGTAGACTTAGACGAGTGGGAGACGAGTCTCGTGGAGTATGAGCCTCCGAACGATTTTTCGGAGACATCAACATCGTCGAAGGAATTGAAATTGTAATTCCTCTTGATATTCAAGCTTAAAAAACGATCCACAGAATCTAAGGTGAATACTTGCATATTTTACATGAAAAAAAATTTTAAAGAAGGGAAAATGAAGTAATTTTTCGAAGTAATACTTCAATCGGTAAAATGGTGTCAGTGAAATGAGAATTTGCTAGACATGTGCGTATAATATCGTTCAGACGTTGACATAACTATAGAGCGAGTGTTATTCCTCTACAGTTTCGATCGTGGTAAACGGACAGCCGGCTCTACATCGGGGTGAGCACTGCACGAGGTGGCTCTTTATTCATACGTGAAAATCAGAAATAACGCGGTATTATTTTTGTGCGCATATACGTCGAGTATGTGTCTGCCTGAGCAAACTAAGAAAGGCCATTCAACGTTTGTCGAGCAAACGCGAACGTCATTCTCCTCGAAGTGTCCCGAGATCGAAAAAAAATTGCAAAAAACGGTTGAAAGACGGAAAAAAGGGAAAAAATGAAGAAAAATAAAACAAGCGAGATTGTCTTCAGACTTTTGGACTGTTTTCGCTGTCGTCAACTTTTCGACATTTCGTTACGATCGATAAGGCGAAAGCTGCATCTATACATGTATAAAAAGTCTTCAGATTCGAGAAAATTCTCTTTTTTCCTTTCGTTTTCTTGCCCCGCTGATCTGGCGAATTTTCACCCTGGAATACGTCTCTCGCGTGTTTTGGGAATCACGTTTCGATCTCACCGATCCCTCAGGCCTTTCCCATCGCGATAAGGGTTGTTTTCGAATTGCGCTCATATACACGAGCAGAGATTTCAAGTACGCGAGCTGAAATTCGTATTCACGAAAATATAAAAAATTACAATCTCTTTTTTGTTTCTTTAAAAATCAAAATTAAATACGACATACTCATTTTATATGTAATAAAACCGGAAAAATTCAGTACTACTAATCGACGAAAAATCAACGAGCATTGATCGATATTCATAAATCTCGCGAATCGCAACGCTCGCTCGTTTTTCACATCGTTAAAGACCATTATTGAAGCTCGAGGCGTGTTTGATTACACGTATTTTCATTACAAATTGATCCGTATAATCGAGCCTAGTTTCTACGTGAAAAAGTCAGAGAAAAATATCGATGACTACCGTATGACAGGGCCGTGAGGAAAAAAGAAATGCGGGTAAGAAAAATAAAGGAGAGCGACTCGCGTTGATACTTGTTACTATTCGAACCCTACGGTAAAAGCCAAAGTCTGTACACACATCGATGTGTACATATATATACATATATATCTATGTATATGGAAAAGGGGCCACTTTCTGAGGTGAGTTTGCCATCAAGAGCGGTACGAAGCGTGTGTACGTAGAATCCGCCTTGCCGCGTACGGGCAAACTATTGATCCGTGAGTAGTCACGCGATTCCCTCGTAGAACGCCACTCAAGCTCTCTTTCTCTCTCTCTCTTTTTTTTATCGCGGTTTCTTCGCCGTATACCTTTGACTCGAGCGTTTCTCGTGTCCAACCCCCGCTGGTCACTGCCATGACTTTCGATGAATTTGTGCACACAATTTTCCCAAACCGGTCCTGAACCCCCCCTCGGCATTAGAGCCACATTGGGGTCGATTTACACGAAAATCGAAGACACTTCACCTTTGACAAGCCGCACATTAAATATTTCATGATGAATTTTCTTATTCTGTCCATTCTTAGTTTTTATTTTTGCCTTCCAATTACGATGAATTTTTTTTTTTTCGTTTGATAAATTTTTGTACAGCGAAAAAGAAAGTAAGAGTAGGAAGTGTGGAGAAAAAATAAATGAATGTCGGAAACACTTTTCATATTTTTAACAACTTGCGTCCATTAACATTTAATAAGCCATTCATAGAATATTTCATGATAAATAATGTCCTTCTTCTGCCCATTCTTAGATTTTATTTTCCTGTTAGATTTTTATATTGACTGTCTACATGCATAGAATCTTTCAAGGTAAAAATGTGGAAAAATCGAACGAAAGATTGAACTGTAGAGAGAATACAATCTTGATTAATTTGTCCAATATACATTTGTGAATTGAACAATAGCGCTTGGTTCATTTTCAAATTTCTATTCGCATCACAGAGGTACCCAAAAAATAAACTCTTTCTTTTCTATCCAGTAAACATTTAGATAATAAGAAAATTGAGAAGAAAATTCGCGAGAAAATTGGCCGAATCTGGAAGAGCCCCTAATCCTTTCCGTCCAGTTGCATCGGAGATTGCGGCGAGGACGAAAATAAGCAGATAATCAAAAAAAAAAAGAAAGAGAGGCGAGTAAAAAAGGGCTAGATTGTCCCGAGAGGTAGAAAATACGTGAAAATAATGGAAAAGAGAGACAGAGGGAGAAAAAAGGGACGATAAAACACAGGCGTTCAAGATGATCCAATTAGGCCTCCGTAAAAACAGGAAGCGCAACGATGATTGTGGACAAAGTCGAGGGAGGTCGCGAGGGATGAGCCAAAGAGGAGGAAAGGGATGGCCAATATCAGCCCTGGAATAACCTCACCTTTATTTCATTTCTCACGTTCACGAGTCCATCTCTCGATGTGTTCGTGCTCGACTCACTCCATTTTCCTCGCTTTTATCACCTGCCATCACCACCTCCATCGACTAGCCGGTCGCCTCTCTCTCTCGCGGGCTCACGCACACCGCGCCTGCTTGCAAGGCCTTATCGGTAATGGTCCTATTTTTGGAATCTCCGCCCATTCTTCGCGTGACCCACCACCGCCAACTTATTCTTCCAAGCAACCTTTCCCTTTGTACGTGTTAAGCTCACACCAAGACAGATGCGAGTTTAAAAACATCAGATACTTCGCTACCGTTGATATTTCATAGAGATTGGCTCCGGTCTGAGCGATTCAAGTCTCAAGAAATGCGTCAAGCTCGACAAATTTGCACAATTTTTCTTATACCATTTTTTGGTGTTTTTTCTGAAATATTTTAGTAAATTTGATTAAAGTCATTAGTTTGCTAGTATACCAAGTTTTTTGTAGAGAGATATGAAAATTCGAAGCCTCGTGCCAACGAACTGTTGGCTGAGGTTCGTTAATACATACAACGAGCCGATGGCGTGTAACGCAAAGTTTACTTCAACGCGCCGAGGTTGTAACTGAGTTCGTCCCCTAATATCCCGAAGTTAAGAAGCCAGAGCGAACTCGAGTACGAAACTTCTGTTTCGGAAGAGGAAGCGACAACGTACGAGGCTCCGAATTCTCGCGAACAGCTTCGCACGACAGGTTTGAAAAGGGAACGTGTTGATTCTTGAATTTGTCACTAGTCGGAAAATCACCTAAAAATTTGTTTACAAACTTCAATTCTTTTTTAATCTCTATAGAAACGATTATTTAACATTTAATAAAATCTCTAAAAGTATTTCGAGTTTTAGAGAATTTTTCGAGTCCATTTTACTCGTAATTGTAGTCAGCAATTTAAAAAGAAATTCTCGCAGTGGGAAAATGTTCTCTCGGAAAGCGCGTCGATCCCGACGATCGACTTTCCTCACGAGGCAACTTGGAAATTTGTTTCTGCTCTCGTGCACCTTCACCGCTGTTACCGGAGCTCCGGTAATGTCTTACAGGGGGTTGGTACGTTCCGTTAGCGTGACTCGGTGCGCCTCGGCTCGACGATCGATATAGAAAGGGGGTTCTTTCCTTTCCCGGTTCAACCAACAAGCGTTCGCGGGTCACGAGAGAATAGCTTTCTTTCTTTTATTTTTCGTACAGGTCTACTTCATACTCACGAGTCTATCGGTGCCGCAAAATTTGCGAACTTAACGGAAAAAATCGGTGAAAACGAGGAAAAGAAAAAATTAGAAATCAATTTTACGTCGTCGTAAAGAATTCGATGCGCAAAGAAATGTGAAAAAAGTCGTAGAGAAGGGTAAATTTTATTTTTTTATTTAGGTTTATGAAAATTTTAAGCCATCATCTTTTCCTCGGAACTTGTCACGAGAAGGACCGAGGGCTGCGATCTCGTGCATCGGATCGCTCACCATCTCGTATGCGTGCTCGCTTCTGTTTTGCGTTCGAGCCACGGGTCACGCAATAATCACGACCACCCTCCCGAGCTTTCTGGCGCAGTTAAGCTCCCTTCGCGCACAATTTTGTTTCACCCTTGCCATTAGGAAGAGAAACCGACTCGTATACAGTGAGAGAGTAAAATAGAGACGGAACGATGCAAGAAAAAAGTTCGGAGACCATTTTTTTTCTCGTTATTCTTTTTCATAGATTTTTTGTTCGTTCTTCGACGTTTTCGATTACTATTCCGTTCTCTCGTGACTTACACGCTCAACGATTACGTGGCGGAGTTAATGAAAACTGAAAAAATCGTTCCGACTTATTCTTGCTCCGTCAACACTCCCCTTCGAGCTCTCCTGCGAAAAGTCGATACTTCATTCGTACCATTCACGCGTACTCTGTTGCAAGTTTTGCGTATAATTGCTCCTAGTCTGCAAGAGAGGGCGGAAGAGGAAGGGCACGTAAAGGAGCGTACGTGCGGACGAAGAAATGAGGAAAAAAACGAGGGGAAAAATGAGAAGGAGGAACAAAGTCAAGAGACCGCAAAGTTTCGTCTCATCATTCTCTCACTCCCTTCTTTCCTATACCAGAAAAAAAGGGAGAACGCCGAGTTGAAACGTCACATTTTTTCGCCTAGTCATTCTCGCGATTCTCATCATTTCCTCTAATTTTCTTTCCACTTTTCAAAATTTTCTCCGCATTCCGCTTTATTCGCATTCGCTCTCTGTTCCGGGTCGCACGACAGTGCGATTTAGCTCGATGCCAATTTTACATCGTGTCACGAAAATAATGTAACCTTTAGCCGACACTTTCCTACCACTTTCATTTCTTTTTTTTCCTGTCCGTATACTTATCCGCACTTTTCCAGAAAGTCAATGGTCACGTGATTACTTTTTCCCTTTTCCCATAAAAGAGTAGAACATATTTTTTTCTGTAAATGAAATTAATGAAAATGTGTACAAATTTTTTTTCCCGATTTTTTAAACGAATGTGCAAGACAATAATTTCATTAAAGTGAAATGTTTTTCTCTTTCATTTATTTCTACGTTTTATAGTTGGCGGATGGTTTGCCAGGCGCATCTTTAAATGTCCCGAGGCGATGAAAGAGACTCTTGAATGTTTGATCACCGCTTGTCACGACGTACGACTTTTATCTGTGGTTTGCTTTACACTTGAACGTCGTGCAATCATTATTTTTATTATCCGTACACACGGTCGCCAAATTCCTCATCTCGATGCCCATCGATCGATTGACTATACACGTCTATATCAGAGAGAAGCTCCGCGAAAGAAGATAACGTGCGAGTTTGCGAAAGTACTTATTTCGTCAGGGTCAGATCCGGAGAGCGTGAGAGTCGAATCTCTCACGAACTTGAAAATGAATTTTTTCTACAAAAAAACATTTTTAAATCTAAAATACGAAATTCGCGATAATATTGCTTTCTTGAGAAAAAAAAGTTGTTTCGGAGTTTGGAAATGTTTGGGAAGATCGTCGTTGATCTGGAAACTCGGGATCGAGCATTATTCGGGAGTTTGAAAACTCGATGAATTATATGGCAGCAGCTGTACGGGCGTTAATGTTTCTAACGACTATTCTCGCAGGCTCGCTCGGAAACTCGAAACATAATTTGCTTCCTTATCTTTTGACCACGTCACTGCTACACTTCGTGTTTTCAGGACTCTGCATATGCGCCTGTATAATTTACGAATATTTCGTTCTTTCTATCGCTTACCGCATCTGTCGAAATGAATAACAATCGAATTTTCGCGTTCTTTTTTTATCAGTTATTCTTTACGAAAAATCAAACCCTCAGACTTTATCTGATTATTAATCCACGATATTAAATTAGATTTCTCAATCTGTGGCAATTTTTTTAATAAAAGTTTCAAAAATTGATATTCGATATATTTGAGATTTAAGGCAGTACTTTATATCGGTTTTATACTTGCCGTTACGAATTTCACAAAACTTGGCATATTGATACTTTTATAATAAAAATATGAACCAGTTAAATTTTCAAGGGTTTTCAGAGAGCTGAAAAATAGTTATTAAGATCACAAAATAAATGCTTCTAACATTGATCTTTATGAAAAAAATGTTTTGAACATTTTGGTTACTTAGAATTTGGGGTTCAGAGTCTGTGATGTGATCAGAGTAATTAGTAATTAATTAATTAAAATCATGTACAGTGTAATCTTAATAACTACTTTTTGGTTATCTGAAAACCTTTGAAAATTTAACTGGTTCATATTCTTATTATAAGGTATCAACATGCCAATTTTTCGTAAAATTCTTAACGGTAGGTCTAGAACCGTTAGTAATACCTTCAATATATTTCATGTAAAATCACATGTTTTTAAATTTTAAATGAAAATATTGTTGGTGCATAGTAATTGAGTAGTTCCAATTGGAATTTTTTTATTTTTTCGTTACAATTTTTTTTGTATATTCGAGATTAATACTTGACGGAGGGAAAAAGTGTTCATCCTCGTTCCCGTGGCTGGAGGTAGGGTTTTTGTGGGGGATGTCCAGTTGTCGCTCGTGACTGATGCAGCGATCAGAAGGCTTTGCGGTGTCGGAACCGCGTGCACGGAAGGACGTCGGGCGTGACGCCCACCTGTCCTGGTAGAGCCTTAAAGGAGTGCTCGTTCCGATATTTTTCAGGCTCGCTCGGGGTTTAACATGGCGTCCGCGAACACCGGAACGTAGGACGTCAATCCTGAGTGCTCTTTGTCCATGTTTCCTGTTAAAAGAAACGTTAATCTTTTGGTAGTATTATTGCAATTTATTGGGAGAGTAAATTATTTTAATGTTGATTCATGATGTTGCAGTCGCTCACATTTTTTTAAAATACGCTTCACCAACGGGCCATCAACCATCAGCGTTAAAAAAATCTTATTCGTGCTAAATTCATGAAGGATCTCTCATGATAAATTCACCTCACTAAGAACAGAGATGAAGTTCCCATGAACCGTTGATGAATATTTACATCGTGCTGCTGTACTTCATTTGTTCGCGAGTCCTTTTCATATATTTTATAATTCTTTAATTTCTCAAGGGACAATATTTTATTCAAGTACACAAATTATCACGAAGTGACTTGAAGCTTTTCTTAGCTTTCTCATTGATTTATATTTATATTTATCATATCATCAAGTATTTGTAGTGAAAATATAATTTAATTCATATCTTGCATTTGACAGCTACTCTTAAAAGTGGTGGAAATACATTTATTTTCAAATTTTCTTTACTCGTTCAGTCAATTTGAGCGAAGCAAAATCGATAACAGGAAAAGAACATCGTGACTGTTCAACAAAAGTTGTACCTCTTTTTAATTAAACCATGCTATCGAGTTTGAAAGAACTTCGTTTCGGACTTCTCGAAGCCGTATCTCTTCGAGACTCATCTTGATTAATCAACTGTTTTTTGCCTTCTGAAAAAAATAGTAGCTCGGTTCCACAAAGTAAACAAAAATGGAAAACAACGGCCATGTATAATCAAGTATACACGTTACAGTGGGGGGAGCTTTCTAGTTTGTTATCGTGTCCGCATTGCGGTGAAAAACGTATTTTCCCTCTTTTTCTCTTTTCTCTCTCTGATATTATCCTTGACCAATCAGTCGGAGGATCTCTCGCTTTCAAAAGCCTCGCTTTTCTACCCGATAAATATGTACTTGGCTCGCGTCCGTGTGTGTTGTACCGAGCGTGCATGTGCGAAGCACACGCAATACTCTTCGAAGGAGCGACGTTTATACTTCAGCCCGTCCGTGCTTCGAAGTCCACGATCCCTTGCCAAGAGGAAGAGAAAAAGAGAGAAACTCCGAGAAGTTTAACGTCGGCGTTGTTTTCCTTCTATATAGCACCGCGCGGCAACTTCCTGTGTGCTATATACACTGGGTAACAAGGTACCAGGAATACCAGGCTATCTTCACGCCGAGCGCAACATAAAATATTCGTTCTAACGATACCGGAGATCGCGATAAATGAGTTTTTCGGCGCTGATCGCGCCATTAAATCGCTCCGGTCTGCACGACGTGCATTTTTTCGTTCTGCATGTTTTATTCCGTTTCTAAAAACGCGAGTAAACAACTGAATCTTAAAATTTACAGAAAAGGATCGTTAATCGCACGGAAAAAATTAATTTTCACAAAAAAGAAATAAAGAAAATTAATTGATAGTTTTTTAGAATAATTTTATATTCCAACATGTCTGGATTTTTATTTTGCATTGCTACTAAACATTTTTTTTTAATAAAGAGATATTCTTCAATTTTTTTTTCAATTTGCATTTTTTTAATAACATGAAGTCAAAATAATGAAAATAATAAGAGCGAACGCCGGTCGTCGATTTCACCGGTTCGCGTAGGTTTAGTCGCCGGTCGGCGTCGCATTGCTGGCGCAGCGCCCTGACCTCAAAAGCACACCGGGCACAGATCGATAGAAAACTTCCTTCCTCCGTTTCTACAACCCCTCCGGCGTTGGCTCACCACGCTACGAACCACGTGTACAGCCACATAGGTAAAATGTCAGGCTCACAGTTATTGGCAGACCGTGACGCACTCGCGGTACCAGAAATTGGCACACTTCGCAACAATTTCAATGAAACTTCTTTTGAACAGCTTGACAGTGAATTTAGACAAAAATACAAAAAAAAACATTCGTTATCATATTAAATGTCAATTTACGAATTTAGGAAAAAGTGATAAGCTTCTTGTTGATTTTAATTTGAGTTGAATATTCAATTGCTATTTATTGGGTATACGATAAAAAATTCTTTTGAATATCACTTCGACTCACTATCCTACGAATCATGTGTGTACTTCGTATGTAAAATGTCAGGGTTACAGTTATTGGCAGACCGTGGTGCATTTTCATAATTCCAGAAATTGGCACACTGGCAATAATTTCGATAAAACTTCATATTTTTTTCTAGTGAATAAAAAATGAATTTGAAATATCTTTATACTTGATCTGGATTTGCGAGTTCACTAGAAAAGTTAAAAAATTGTATGTATTTTAATTTTAGGTGAATTCTTCAATCGTTTTTGGGTGTACAATGAAAAATTCGTTTCGAACATATCCCGTGGCGAATTTCTTGACATTTGGTTAGTCCCAGACGCGGTTTAGCCTTTTTTAAGCCGTCTCTCTCGTCCGTGTCGTCGTGCCCGCCAGACGTCGCACTAATATAGTCGTCTACAGCTCATAGATAAATGTATACATAGGTATATAAACGCGCGTACAGACGGAGAGACGGGAGGTTAATGCGGTTGGCATTTAAATAACGGAGGGGTGCGCCATATCAGGGATGAGGCAGCGAAACGCGACGAAGCCCTTTCCGGTTCGTTTCTCTTCTCTTTTCTCTGTTCCATCGTTCCTCTCTGAAGAAGCTCCCCGCTTCCCTGGCTTCATAATTTTCGGCCTTGCCAAACTTGCCTTCTGCTCCATTTTTTTTCTCCAAGTGAAAAATTATCGACTGTTGCTCGAATTGAAAAAAAGTGAGAAGCAAAAAAAAACAAAAACCAACAAGATAAAACCGAATGATAAAAAATTACAAGTAGATTCTTGACATTCTGGGTCGACCAACTTGAGGAGAAAAAGAATTTTTTACTCGCGACGGATCTTAGTTCGCCTCCACGTTCTCCGCCTGGTACCACCGAGCTCCGCCGATCTATGACTAATAGAGCAAAGAGAACGAGAATGTTTCAAAAAAGTTTCGCAGTGGCCCCTCGTTAAACGCAGATCTCGAATTTTATTTTGTACTTTTTCTTTTATATTTTAAATTATTTTTCATGTAAAGATGATAATTCTTCACTGTTCCTGCATACGAGCGCTCTATACTGAAAGATTAATTTTAATTAATGCACGGCCCGTGCTCGGATCTTTGTACTTTATACCACGTGATGCAGGGTGTCGTGCAGCTAATTGTGCTCGAGAAACCGCGCTTTCGTCTTGGGGAATAATGAAGCAAGCCTCTGGGGTTGTTAGAGCCTGGAAAAGTGTGCTTAAGGGCACTCCATATCTTTATGGAACTTACACCGTCACAACTTGGCTAATAACCCTTTCCTAAATAGCAACTTCAAGCTCTTCCAAATAATCTTATTTCTCATATTCTCAGAAAATTCGAAAATTCTATTCAATTAAAGATCAAAACTTTCTCTCTCTTTCATTTTTTCCCGATTTAATAATATTTTATTATGAAATATATTGTAGTATACTGATTTTCTTCTACAGCAATTTTTTCGTGTTTGCATTGCTTTTTATTCGGAAAAATGCTATTATTAAAATATAAAAATCATATTGTATTTTTATATTTTTGTTACGAGATATTGACTTTTTCTTTCGCTCGGTTAAAATAGAATATCATTATGTAAGAATTTTTGTGGCTATTTGGATATTTTCGTTTTTATTATAGTTGTCATTCGACGATATACGGAACCCCGATATCTTCGAGAAAATGGATTTCACATGTATACCATATAACACATTTTTATAGACATCCATAAAAAATGTATTATCTCCCTCCATGTAAATGGCAGGTTTAAATATCTTAGTCAACTGGAAACGAATGCAAAATCCTTTTTTATAAAAAAATTTTCCATTAAATTATAAATATATTCACGTTGTTTCGCCAACTTGAATTTTGGTCCTCGTTGAAAATATCGATTCAACTGTGGATTAAAGTAAACAAAAAAAATTAAGAAAAAAGGAAGAAAATAAACCGGTATCCTCTGTCGTTCCGTAAATCGAGATGTACGCGTGTGGTGTAAAATCAGAGCTTTTATAATCCTAGATCGGCCTCGTTTCCGGACCGACCTTTCGCGATTGCCTCGTAATCCGGAGTATACAAAAGTTATACACATTTCTGAACTTGCGTACGTGTATTCATGTTTATACAGAGGAGGATTATGAAGCGTCGTGTGTGCATGAGAATATTTTCGATACTGCACACTCATCTCGTTTGCTGCGGTCTGACCGCCACCGCCGTTACTACTAACAATCCAGAAAATTCTCTTTTCCTACAATTCTAATTTTTGTTTTATGCTCTCTGTTCCATCTTTTTCTTCTTTTACTCCTCTTCTCTTTATTCTTCATCGTTTATCTTTCTATTCCTATTAGTCGCTTTTTCTCGAGAACGACCGCGGGCGCGCGGCTTCGGCCACAGAGAGAGAATAGATAGAAAACGCAAGGGATATCAGATACAGAAAACCGGTCCAAGGATATACGCAAACTGTATAAACACGTAGATATCGTTTCCGGATATACACTCATGGGCACATCTCGTTTACGGGCAGGATACACGCTGCAATCGAGACGCTTCTTGCCCTGATTATTAATGATATTTTTAGTAAAAGTCCTCCACGATCAACATCGAAATATAACTCCATCCACAATATTAATTTTTAAATTTACCGTCGTACAATTTTAGTATAAAATCAAAAAAAGATGTATCAATTGTTATTTGAATCGGAATGAAAATGAATTTTTACTTTTTATATTTTTTTCAGCATCAAAAATGCCAAAAAATTATGAAGTTGTATTTTTTTTATTTGTCTGTTCATTTCCGCTGCGGAAGATATGCGAATAATCGTGCTTAAAGCCATCAGAAAGAGAGCGATCTTCTCTCTTCGGGCGTTAAGAGCGTTAATGATTCGTATCTCGATGGATCCCGTTACGGTGTTCATCTTTCGCTCGCCAGTTCGCACCCGTCATCTTGACGTTTCTCGTAATGATGCCCCGTAAACGCTTAACGCTTCACTGGCGCGTATTATGCGCCAGCGCGAGAATATAAGGACGAAAGACGCGAGTTCGAACGACTCGAGATCCGTCGCTCTCCCTTTCGCCGCTTCCTTTCTCCCGCAAGATTCTTCCCGCGCTCTTTCCCATTTCTTCAACGAAAACGAATACGAGGAAAAGAAACGTTCAAGATTCACCGAGAGGGAGAGAAAAGAGATGGGAATAAGAATAAAATCCCTGAGATGTCTCGAGATTGCTCAAAAAGACCTCACGCAAACTTTTGCACGTCTTAACGGCGTCTATCGATTTATTTGCGGGAATAATAAGGCGTGCTCGCGGAAACCAACTTCCGAATATCCTCACCTTAATTATCATTCGAATGGTTCTCGTCTCCTTGCTCCGTGTGGGAAGGGAAACGTCCAATTATCCGATTTTCTCTCTCGCTCTCTTTCTCTCTTCCCGCTTATATTTATCCTTTTTCTTTACTTTTTTTTTCGCCTGCCGGCGAACTTCGTCGATCGGACGACCCGGTGAGTTACAACGTCGGTCCCTTGATACACGAGTAACCGCGTGACGAGACCTTCGAGACGATTGTCGCTCCTCCTGACAGTCGAGTATTTACGGACGTTTTAGCTTCGCTCTCACGTTCTCAGATCCCAACATACTTTTCCGCTGGTGAAAAGGTTATCGCGAAAATGTGTGAATTTTTCTCGGGGACACACTTGACAGATTTATCACCGAAAGTTTATTCCTGAGCGGGATGTCAATTTTATTTTCAGCGATCCGCCTTCAGCGAAGTGGAAATGATAAATAAATAAATGTATACATCCACCGTAATTTCCCTAAACAGATTTTCAAAGTACGAGGTTCCTCGCAATGTTGCTGTGAGCGATTAATTAGAAATAATTAGTACGTAATTTTCTACTTCTTCTTTTTCTGTGTGTTTCGTTTCTCAGCCTATTCTAGACTCTTCTTTTTCACCTTCTTCTCATTCGCTCGTCCTCCTTTATTTCTTCCCGGCTCTGCGTGTGTATTTACAGAGTCAGTTCCGTCTTTATCTCCGGCAAGCTGGATCCTCGCGAACACGTTCTAACGGTGAAGAAGCGGCGGGCTCACGTGTAGTTATAACCTCGCGCAACAACGAGGAGGAAGGCGAGGTTTCGCATTGTTCGCAGCCTGCTTCGCATGCGCTTATGGGCAGGATATATTCTTTGACTATTTAAAGAACTTGAATTTTAATTTATCCCCCCGCTCTCCCGTTCGTAATTTTTGTCATTTATCTTTCATCGCGGTGAATGGAAAAACTTTTCTTTTGATATTTTTGTTGATTTTTTTAAAAATAAATTGTCGTACTTCGAGATTAAAGGTTCTTTGTCTCAAGTTTTCTGAGAAGAAAATTTCTAGAATGCAACGTACTTTGTTATTCAGCTGGGGCTCATTGTCTCGTTTCGTATACGCGAGGCCAAACTCCCATCGTTCTCGTAGATTCCTTTTTTTTGTTCACTCTCTCTGCGATCGCGAATATTTATTTTCTTCCAAGAATTTTGTCATTGAGTCGGTTTTCATCTGGGGTATGTCACTGAGTTATGCTATCGCCAAAACGCTCATTAAAATTCCCCGATTAAATACATTCAAAGACTTTCACTCTCATTTAAAATTGCATTTTTTTTATTTTTCCAGT
This sequence comes from Cremastinae sp. B BG-2022a, assembly GCA_030522605.1. Classification (NCBI taxonomy): domain Eukaryota; kingdom Metazoa; phylum Arthropoda; class Insecta; order Hymenoptera; family Ichneumonidae; species Cremastinae sp. B BG-2022a. The sequence continues at coordinate 16,173 of JAPYYX010000653.1, read as the reverse complement.
AAACATTTTCTACAATTTACTTCGAAAGGAACATAAAAAATATTTTTTCGATTTGTATTTTATTGATTCTAAAATTTCGAATATTACATTTGCATCGATTTTTTGTTTGCAGTGAGATACGTGAAATGGGACTAGTTGAAAGAGGAGCTGAGATGGAGGGCCTGCAGGATGCATCGAGACCAGGAAGGTCGCGGGATCTGTTCGGCGTGCAACTCGAGGTGAGCGACCGGGCTCAGGCGTCTCCTTCATTTTCTATATGTATAGCATACAAAATCGCCTCCGTAGCATTTGTAGATGGGGCACGATAACTTTAGGAGAGAAATGGAGAGGAAAGTTTGAATCGCAGTCTCTATTATTCAGAAGAAGAAAAAAAAGGGTAGCGAGGCAACTCTCGTGATTAGAGCTTGTCTGCCACGTTAAATTTTTTTCTTCGACAAACATTGACAGAAGTGAAGACACGCGGCTGGAAACGTAATGTTCGTCGATGTCCTGTCGCGTGTTTCCACCCGAGTCGAACGCAATTTTTTCATTTCTCTTTTTCCATGTATATTTCGTTATGAATAATGGCTATTGACTGACGCGATAAGAGCCCGAAGGACGTGCCGGACACGTGGACGAATGAGAACTGAGAGAAAAATAAAACGAGGCACAATTCGTGGTACTTACCTGTACAACGAAAACAGATTGCCAGATAAAAAGGTTACAGGTTACGAGTATATATAGGATGCCTCAAAACTGTACGTCCATGCTAAAAATACAGTACACGAGACTGAAATTCATGTTTGAAAAGTCCTGACGTATTTTTCTATCCGATGCACCATTCACGAGGCACGAGCCTTCGAGGACGCGTCGATCGCGAAGCGAGCGGCAATTCGACGCGCCATATGTGGATGCTACTGATTGGGTGATTTTCAAAATCACTTTCTATGAACTTATAAAGAAAAAGTGCTTGTTCACTTTATCGGAGAATTTAATGGCGAGTTGAATTTTTTTATTATCAAAATTTAATTTTGGGACGCCCGGTATGTAGGGAATGAACTTTCAGATCGATAATTGCTCAGTCGCGTATCGCTGTTCTCGATATTATTGTAATGCGTGCGAACATCATGGAAGAAATATGAAAATGATATCTTTTTCGACTGGTTTTTAATGTGAGGTACGAGTGTGGTCATTTCTCTCGTGTCCGTAGAAAACGATCTCGCGGAGTTGCCTACGCGGTACTCGAAGTCACTGCGCAAACATTGTCCAAGCTCGCAGTGGGCCAGTGAGAGGTCCGCGACCCAGAAACTCCAAACGACTCGGACGCAGTCGACGATTTCGTGCTCACGTTTCTCGTCGCACGTAAGCAGGATCATCGTTGGCAATACACGTATATGTATTATTGACTAAATAATAAAAGGGCGTAACTTCAATGAATGTGTATCAGAACTCGAAGTCCTTTTTATATGAGGAAATCGATACCTATGAAAAAAAGAGTGAGAGATACGAAAGTAGGCTTTGCCTACTAGGTCCAAGGGAAAGTTCAATTAAAACCTCGACATGATAGAGATTCATTTCTCGGTGCGTAGGATGACAATTGCAAAAAATATATTTCGATATTAAGGTTAAAGAATGTTTACTGTCGAATGAAATTGCGTTTTGATGTACACAGAGAAAAAAAGAGAAAGAGAGAGAAGAGCATCAGGTATGAAATAAAAAATTGAAAGTGATATATACTCGCAATTGGAATGAATCGATGAACGTGAGACAACGATCGCTTTCGATATCAATCAAAGTTTCACAATGACGCTTCCATATAAAAATTGCCACTCGACTTGACCCTGTCTCGATTTGGCCTGAAATCTCGAAAGGCGCGCGTTGACATTTTTTTCGTTCGCCAGTTGTCTCGCGAGTGAACGTTCCTTCGTTTTTTATTTTCTTTTACCGAAGTATAGTCAGAGCTTTGATATACGAGCCTTGGAAAAAGGGAAGGAGCGATTGTCCGCGCTCGAAATAGCGAACCTTCGTGTGGGTTGGCTTTGTAGGTGGGCGAACGAGCTACCGACTTTTACGAAATGATTCTTTTTTTATTTTATCAAAGAACAATCTAGTTGCGCGCAAGCTCATCTTCCTTATGAAATGAAAATCTATTTATAATTTATTTATGAATAAATAATTAATTGAAGGAAAAAAGAACGAAGGTTGCGAATTTTGACTTTTACTGGCAAATGAAAGATGAGCTATACGAAATTTTATGAAATAATTCCTCGTTTTATCGAAGAACAATCTAGTTCTGCACAAGCACATCTTTCTTGAGAAATGAAAATCTATTTATAATTCATTTATGAATAAATAATTAATTGAAGGAAAAAAGAACGAAGGTTGCGAATTTTGACTTTTACTGGCAAATGAAAGATGATCTACGGAATTTTGTGAAATAATTCCTCGTTTTTTATCGAAGAACAATCTAGTTCTGCACAAGCTCATCTTCCTTGAGAAATGAAAGTCTATGACTAATTATTTATTTTCCAAGCAATTAATAGAAGGGAAACGAACAGTGAGAAGGTCGAAAAATTTTGATTTTTACTGGAAATGAAAAGATAATAAATGAGGAGAGTAATAAGAGAGAAGTGTACGTCGGACTCGAGAGAAAATAGAAAAACGATTAACATTTCGTAATGACTTACAGAGAATTGCACACGAGCTCAGGCTATCGGTCATCGTGAAAATCTAGTTACGGCTCTGTGCACTCGCCCGGTTTCACTTTCGTGCTGCTATAATGCTGATTTTTTTCTCAACGATAGACGCATGGGCGTGCGAGGCTTCGTAAGCTTCGCCAAAACGTTTTCGATGGTGAGATTCCTTGCGTGAAGCATTTGTCGCAATTGAGCATTTCGCAAAAATGATTTCGTATTTATTTTCTCAAGAAGCAAGAATTACCATTAGACTGATTCAAATTTGAGTACAAGAATTTTGAATTTTCATTGCGAGGAACTTTTTTATCCAAAACACGTTTATTGCAATCCTTGGAAATTTTTTTATTTTTGAATTATTAAATAATGAGTAAATCATTATCAAAAACTCAACCTACGCGTTATTCTTTTGATAAGAATGTATAAAATTTGGTTGGTTCCAACATAAAAAATAGCAATCACAAGGGTTTATCAAAAAAATTGTTCTCTATCAATTCCTTTGAGAGTATAAAATAATTGAACTTCAAAAAATTATTGTATTTCTTTATTTATGAGGAGAATAGTGCATTGATCGAGTTTTCACGAAAATTTATGTATTATTTAATTAATAAATGATCGAACATTAGTATAAATTTTACGATAGCACTCAATAAAATACGTTTCAATGAGATCACCAACGGTAGAATGAATTCAAACCTTTTACGATACAAAACAAGTTCCATTGAGAGATTTTTCCTCCGCTAAAAAAATCGAAGCGTATCCTATAGGCAGACTACAAAATGTATCAGAGACGGAGCTGCATGATGTTGCATCGTTGGATCGATTGCGAGGGAGGTATAGTGGACTTTCGCCTGTCAAAAAGAAAGATAAAGAGAGTGGACGAGAGAGAGAGAGAGAGAGAGAGAGAGAGAGAGAGAGAGAGAGAGAGAGAGAGAGAGAGATCCACGCACTTTCGTTACACTTCCCACATGCTGCTCCGTCTTTGTTATGCGATTTTGATATCACGCAGTTTCATTTTCTCGTCCGATCGTTAAAATGCCGTTGGGATCTCAAGATCTCAGGTTGAGAATCGTACTCAAGTCCTCAGCACGTGGGTGGATTCGTATCAGAGCTCATAAATCCGTCCAACACCATGTTCGTATCAAGGTAAAAGTATTCCCTCGTTTCAGGATGTTTACGAGGAATTCAATTCTCGCTAAAAGTGAATTAAGAATTAAATGGACGTAATCAAACCTTTGTATACTCAGACAACAATATTAAAATCATCAAAGGATGACATAAAATGCACTTGAGAAAATCGACAGATAAAACTCGGTATTGTATTTATTCCGATTTCGTCTCGTTTGGTTATTCTAGAATTATGGACGAGGATTTCTTTCCTTTGATATTTCTCCCTAACCGGATGAATCTAAAAATTTCTCGAAAAAATCATTTTCTGTGAGTTTTTCCTTTTATTCTCGTTTTATATCAGTTGATATGTTAATCAAACTTTCAGACAGTGTGTAATTAGAACGGCAAGCCTGGTAATAAGGGCATTCAACTCTTTATCTCGATTTTTCACTGCTGGTGTTAACGAACAGCTTCGCCTCGGTCCGGTCTCGGTCAACGACGTAATTCAAGTAATACGGATTTCGCAACACGGTGAAAGGTGGTCTCTTCGTACTAACACAGAGTACGGTCCACAATTTTTTTCAGCGGGGATTTCGCGTGTGAAAAAATCATGGACAAACTCTTTCGAGTTGATTGAAAGTCGTTCCGGTGATTCAGTCAAATGAGCAAGAACTTTTTTCAATTTTATTCTAAAAAAGATTTTTTTTCTCGTATAATTGGTTTTGAATATATTTTCGAGAATCGATGTCCTCGAATGAGAGGCGTTCGTGTTGCTAATGGCAAGAAATTGTGCATGTATGGATTCGTTGTATTTTAAATATTAGCAAATAAAGAGGATAAAGTACCTTCATTTTTTGTATCTTCTCTTTTCGTCTCGGGCGTGTGAGAAAACAATTAAAAAACGAGAATATATTTAACACAAAAAATGAAGCGTTCGAGGGCATTGACATCTTATCGTGAGATTTAAAAAGTTGCAAAAAAAAAATACAGAAGCCTGTTAAGTAACTATCAAAGAAAATGTACGATGAAAAAAGAATTCTTTGATAAACCCGATAAGGTCGTGCAACTTTTTTCGTCGTCTTTTTCACATAATTCCGCGATCAACTGCCATTGTGCCGTGGACGAAAAGTGAGCATCAATGGGATAGGAAAATCGAGCGGAGAGCGTTTATTCGAGAGGAAAGCGCTGCGAGCGTTCTTCCGTGTATACTCTTACGCTGAAGATGCATTCTTCCTCTTATTTTCCACGTTTTTGTATTTTTCTTTTTCTCTATACCTCCGTGTCGCTGAACAACCGGGAACGACGGGAAGAGTTTCGAGTCCTCGGCGCATCGGGATGATGCTGAAGCCATGAGAAATTGTTCTCACAGATTATCGTGAACACAGAGCCACTTAGCACACTTGCAAAGTGCATGTGTGCGTTATCAGTCGCAAATCTCGTAAACTTCTTTTGCTTTTAACCTTGCGAAAAATTTTGCATGATTTTTGTCCTTATATTTTTATACGAATAAAAAATAATGTATGTCTATAATTTTCGGTCTGGATAATTTTGTTTAAAAAAATAAATAAAAAGGTTTGAATTAATTTTGTGTAGAATTAATGCAATTGATATCTCTTCAATAGAGTTTAATTTTTGCAATTATGTAAATATGATCGATATTGGAGAAATTGAATTTTATGCTCGTATCGATATGCTATTATAGTCTTGATGTTAGGAACGATTTATATTTCTCGTTGCTTCGGTCAATGGAAATGGCACGAAGCTTGTTTCTGCATTATGTACAAAGCTACTTAGCACACGTGCAAAGAGCACGTCCGTGTTATCCGTTATACAAATCTCGTAAATTTCTTCTACCTTCAATTTCGCAAAAAAATATCTCACAAAATGTTCTTGATTTCCATTTTTCAATGAATTAACAACGCGTCTATCTCTTTCCATTTAAATTCTCTTATAAAAGAAATAAAAATGGAGAATTTATTTTCGAACGAAATTAATCTAACTGGAATTTTTTTGATAATGCTCAATTTTTGTAATTACAAAAAATTATTAATATTACAAAATGAATTGCATGTTCGCATCGATATGTTAGATGGGTGTATTGAAACTGTCACGAACTATATTCCTCGTTTCGATGAATAGAAACGGCACGTAGCTTGTTGTATTGCTAGATTGAACACTTTCCTGCACTGTGCAAGACAAATTGAGTTCGTACGAAAGATAATAACGAAAATACTTCTCCGGCGGCGGAATAATGGGATTTAAAGACGGCTAATCATTAACTTACCAAACGATTGTAAATAAACGCTCTCTTTGATGTATTAAATATTTATTATTCAACCGCCTTTCATTCACGACTCACAGAGCTAACCGTTGTCTTCGTATAACCGTTCTCTTTGAAATTCTCAAAAATCGTCGAGATTGTATTCGACGATATTACAAAACGTCAGAACGAATCAAACGAAAAATTATTTTATTTCTAGAGATGAGAAACGTGAAGTAGAGAATAAAATAGATTCGATTAGCCAATGATAAATCGTTTTTCCAGGCCAGATCAATTTGCTCGAAGATTTTTCCGTGAGAATCTTCGAGCCGGTTTACGTAAAACTCGATTCGTAAGAAATTCGTTGTTCCTTTTTATTGTACAGAGTTTCAGACTCAATGCAATTTCTACCTATGTATATCGACGTCTCCGTGCAGGATTCTCATAATCATCCGTTTACGCAATTCCTCGAAGATCCTCTTTATTTCGATAACTCCTCGACCAGGCTCACGCTTTACGTCTTAATTACGAGTTTACGAGTGAGTCGAGTCCTCTCCTTCACTCTTCGTCGCTTTTGCCGTCTTTGTCGGCGCGCCGTGGAAACCTGCTCGCGTCCTTTCCCCACCGTGATTGCATCCTTTCCCCTGAAGAGATTATGTATAGCAATCCACGGGGGAAGTTGCATCCTAGTTCCTCCGAGCGCAACGCTCATCTTGGGCTCGTGACGGATCGGTCGGTCGAGGTCAATAGCAGAGAACGAGCGCCGCACTAAATTTCACGATAACCATAGACGAGTGTTAAATGAATATCATCAAGCGATGAGAGAGATTAAAAAGAAGAGAAAAGCCAGTTTTTTTTCAAGTTTGGAAAAAATTTCCTGAAAATTGTTTCTTTTTTTAAATTTAATTGTATGGTGAAAATATGGAATGAACATCGGATTAATCCGTTGCGTCCTCGTTAAGTTCCGGGATGCAGACGTAAAAAATTAATTCCTTAAAAGCTGCTATTTCTTTTCGTTTCATTTTTTATGTTTTTTATGGCTATACGAACAGTTAACGTCCCAATTTTTGTTCAAAGTACCGTTGAATAGGTGCATCAGCTCGAAACCACAAAATTCACTGGCGAGTACGTAAAACGATAATTTGCGCAATCTACGTTTGGATAGATCGGGATAATGGATACGAAATGCTGCTTAATACTGTAAAAATTGAAATAGGATTCTTTATTTCATTCACGGCCTGGCTGGTCGATGAATTTCCATAATCTCGCGATAATAAGTCAAATAATTGCGACGTAATCCCCGAGTTGCTTTCGAGCAATTATTCTACCGTACATTTCGTCCGAGACTAGAATTTCGCGCTTCGTTATCTTCTTTCTATTTTTTCTTTAACATTCGAGACAAAGTAGACGACTAAATATGGTAAAAATAAAATACATACTGGAAATAATGAGAGTAAATTATTTAAGAATAACAACAGTTTTCCAGTAAATCATCCGACATAGAAAAAATGTTGAATTTTTGCTGAACCGTTTCTTTTTTTTCACACATCATTCACGATGCGATCGCAATCAGCGCTAGAAAGTGAATTTAACATCATTGACCGTTCATTACGAAGGTCCCTTTTATGCGAGCACATCCTGTGTTTATTCTTCGTTCGAGAATCCTGTTCCTCGTCGTCCCCTTTTTGTTCCTCCCGATATTAGCTCGTTCTGTTTCACTATATTGTGCCCATTTTGCCCCAGGCGCACACTCCGTGACCAAAACGAGAAGTTGAGATTGCGGCACGAGCCTTCTCAAGGATATTACTCATCTGGGGAGAGAATATTTTTTTCGCCATTCAGGTCGACTCTGTCAACGATTGAAATCAGTTTCGTGGGGATATAACTTTTTAGTGTTGCAATGAAAAAATAACAATTATTTTCTTACGGAAGATACGAAACATGCTCTGTCGTTACTTTGTGGAAGGTCGGAGGAGTTTTACTCGACTCTCCAACGGCCGATCATGGTAACCTGTGAGCGATAAGGTAGGAAATTCTTACCTGCAGCGAAAAACGCGATTCTCTCCACGACGTCGAGTCGATAAACCTCACAATTTCTCTCGAAATCTGGAGATCATTTTTCTAATCATTTGTAGATAAGTTAACGAGATGTTTTAACAAGTACTGATTATTTATTGAGAATAACAAAAAATTTGGATTTTGCTAATTTTTGTTTATAAAGTAAATTTTGCATTAATGAATCTTTGGAAAAATAAAAATGTTGAAGCTTAATTGACATAATCGAAAATTTTGTTTGCAGGTTACTTCCTTGTTGCTCGAGGCAGAGAGACGAAAGCTCGCCGTTCTTCAGCGTGAGCTGCAAGTAGCACTGGCCGAGGGAGGAAGCGTCAAAGTTAAAGAGAAACAGAGACAGGAGCTCATTCACGCCATATCGTAAGTTGAGAGCAGAGTGAACTCCCCTTCGAACTTTTGATTAATTAATTTACGTCTTGCGCAGCTCGTGAACACACCGAGTTATGGCGCGGAATAACTGTCTGCAAAATTTCATCATGATTAATCGAGTTCGAATCGCACGAAGACGACGATCAGAGAACTTTGAAATACCGCTTTAAAAATATAATAAGCGAGTAACGAATCAAAAACGTAGAAAAATGCAAATATCACTTTATTTTCTAGATTTTATTAATCCACACACATATAAAAAATAAATCAACTTCTAACGCCACCTAAAATTTTGATAGTTGCATAAGGTTTTGAAAATCGCTCAAAGACAACATTTTTATTTTAATCTGTATAGAAAATTAAAAAAGAACGATAAATTATACGTTTCTTATTTCTTTACAGTTACATGAGAATAAAAAGAATCATTTTCAACTTTTTCTTAAAAATGTTCTTACATAAGTAAAAAATTGAATTTTTGTCTTCGTTTCAAACAATATTTCGTCTTATTCATCAGCAAAAATCTCAAAAATGTTTTCATTTATTAAAAAATATTGAAAATTTTTGACTTTGAAACCCAGCACTGAAAGTTCGCAATATAACGACGGGGTTAACGGTACGCTGAGCACGGCTCGCGAACGAATAAATTTAATTCACACAACGGAGTGGTGAGGAATCTCGGGTGAGCGCGATGATATCACGAGCCGGGTGTTTTGGCGCACGATCTCTGGGATGAGCGTTTCGAAACTCTGCGACAGCGACCACTATATTTTTACCAGACGAACCTGACAGGGGAAATAATCGCGGTATACGTATAACTTGCACGAATATACAAGCTTGTTTGCTCACTGGTTGAACCACGTGATTATAAAACGGACAACTTTTCCGACGTCCAAATCTCCGTTTCATCGATCGTTTTTCATTTTTTTTCTGCCCTTTCGCTTCCCTTGGTTTTTTTAATGCATCAAATAATAAGCAGCGAATGCAGTAGAAAATATCATCAAAACGTTATACCATTCTGAATTCTATTTTATATAGTTTCTCAAATCTTATATTTCAAATAAATTAATAAATTAATCATATGAATTAGACGTTTTACGATTTTAGATTAGATTTAGACTAGACGATGAAAAGATTAGGAACTATACAAGATTAGGAACTGCAAATTGTTATTTTATTGAATATTTATTTTGGTTGCATATTAATGGCATTGTTTAATTTTCTCCTATTTATCATGAATTGCAGGAAAATTCAGGGTCAACATGAACAACTTGATAAGGAGTACAGAATTCATGCTGCGGGCGTTATACTTTGCAATACCCGAGGCTCCGGCAAGGTAAGCTCTCCTCGTATTGAAATACATGCACAGAACTATAATTCTCCCGCTGTTATCCAAACTACCGTTTGATCATTATTTGATCGGGGAACACCTGAAAATTTGCTAGAACCATTAAACATATACACATTAGAGCTTGCAGAAAAATGAACCGTCTAAACTGTTCGCATCGAGTTTACCGAATCTCAAGTGTTATTTATCATTATATTTGTGTTTAACCAAACTTTCATAACATAAACAAGTTTTCTCTTTGAGTATTTTTTCTCCTTGATAAATAAATTACGTATAAAAATATCTCGCTGCATAACGATAAAAATGCATTTTTCTCGATTGCGGATTTTTCCAGGTATGTATGATCGATATCAAGCGTACGAAACAAGATGTATATCAAATGTGTGCGAAATCAATTGAAAAATTTTCTCATATTTTTTTGTTGACACAAACCGGAAGTAATACTTGATATTTGATTCATACCTTACAAAATTTTCGCTACAGAAAATTTAATCTCAAAACTTTTTTCCCTCATGCATGAAAATAAAAATATGTGCTCAATTCAATTGCGCATTTCCGTATACACATATACTCTACGTAAAAAAATATATGTGTATAAATATATTATGTGTAAAAAAACGAATTGGAGAAATTTCTCGTATTTTTCTCTCCACATTTGGAGTATTATTTGTTTGGAATTTCATGGACGAGAGATTCATTAGTAAAAGTACGTACGTTACCGTGAAAATGTTGGTAAACGAGGAGGAAGAGCGGAGGGAAACACTGGGAAATGGCGCTTTCCAACGCTGCGGTTAAACAAGGATCGAGTCAACTGACGTCGAACTCGGTCCGAGATTCGTCAGGGATTTCAAAGGAGCGCCATTTTCCAGTTGTCGCGGTAGCGAGAAACTGCGATATTGTGGCAACTGGGATCAAATGGAGTGAATTTGTGTTCTGGAATCTACATTCTCATAATAAATAAATCATACTCTTCTCTGTACTCGTGAATCCAAACTAAAAATGAAACGCACACGAAAACTACTTTTATATGTATTTCACAAACTTCGAGGGATTTAATCTTTTTGAAACAGAATTTAGAGAGGTTTTAATAAAAAATAAAATCGAAATAATGAACGCATTTTATGGAAATGGAAGTCATGAAATGTTAGCAAGGCAAAATGTTTCACTCGGCGCAAATGCTTTTATGCGCGAGCTCTGCGCTTACCTCTATACCTACAATTTGTGGAGTAAATACAATACCAATACCATACGTATGACCTAAGCTAAATTCACTATAAAAAATCCGTGCTCAACTTTTTCACTGTAATGCGAGGGAGAGCGGTATTGAATGCTATACCGTCAATCGGAAAATGGATGTTGTATAATGGATGAAGTTTGCGTTGCGCAGAAATATAAAATTATAATAAACAAATATTCAGAAATTTCAACATTTTTTTAGGAATGAAACATTTTAAAAATCTTAAAAATATTTTTGCAATATGTGAAAAGGTTTTCACGGAAGAATTCCGAGTTCATAGCTGGCAAGGCTTCTCCTCGTGCAGTCTATTGGATGTATTCTGGTGTACCGAAAATTCCGTACGATACGGTGTTTCGGCATGGTCGCCGGTAGACCGATAATATTTGACCCTCGGGAAAGGGGCGAGAAATTTGAAGGGGCGAGCATTAAAACTCCCAATGGACTCGGTAACTCCATTGTTTTCTCTAAACACAACACGAAGGCTTTCCGTTACGTTCATCGCGAAGATAAAGCGCTGATAAAGCGCACGCTGACAGTATAATACGCGCAAATGGACCGAAAGGTGGCTGCATAATGTCCTGGAGAAAATGAGCCTGAATATCGGTCTCTGAAAAAACGTAAAGACAAATTATAATGTCCGCCGCATAAAAGGAAGTCTAAAGCGACCTTGATGTTTGCTCACGTTTTCCCCGTACAACGTTATCTTCTCGTTAAACAGGACACTCGATATCTGTCGTCTCGATCAAATATGTAAAAAAAATATTCAAAAAATTGAGAAAAAAGAGGAGATTATTCAAGAAAGACGCGCGATAAGTAATTTTTAATTAAAAATTCCGGGTTGGAGGATTTCTCCGTGATGTGTAGATTCATAAAGGTGGGAGAGCAAACACTGGGAGAGCTGCATTAACGCTCATTGCCAGCTATACACGGGAGTCGACTCCCCAAGGGCGATGAAAACCATGCATGGAGATACTACTATGATATTAGAGGAATAGACGTAAAATTCCGCTGGAAAATACACCGTGGGTGAATATCTTTCCGGTCTAGTCGATATACGTATTCGAAACTCCTGGTGAACATGGGATATCCTGGATAATTAGGATTGCGTGTGCGTCGAGGGGATAAGAATCTTTTTTCTTCTAATCTCGTCTGCCTCTTAGCTGATATGGGTGTCGAAATATTATAAGCAGCTCTTAGAGGTTAGATAAGTTTCAAGAATTTGCGGAATAGATTCTGCATTCGCTATTTGATACTTTGGCAGAAATAAAATACTCGAAGTTTTTGGACATATCAAGTAACAAGCTGTACACATAAAATATCCTAAAATGAAAAATGTATACTAATAAAGGTAAAAAAAATGTCTGAAATTGGATCTCAGACGAGTTAATCGCGTTCTCATCTCGGGATTGAGATCCGAGCTTTCTCTTTGGAATAACGAATGAGCTTGCAACGTCTTTGTTTTACTTCTGACGTGACTATAAGTAAAAGCTCGGGAGGAAATAAGATCTCGGTCTTCGAAGATGGAACGCTGTTAAGAACTCGCATGGTTTGATGGACACCCAAATTCGTGAACGTGCTCTTCATTATGCGTCGCAAGAGGATGCGGAAATGAGGAAAAAGGGAGGAATGCCAAACCACATCAAAGCGTTGGAAATTTGATTACAAAATAGCGAGATGGGCCTGAGCGGAAAATTCATGCGCGTAGTTTGATTTTGTTGAGGAACAGACGCAAGTAATTTAATTTCGGTTGAATAATTCAACTTGATATATAATACATTTATTCGCTTGGAATAACTCGAGAATATTTGAATGAAAAACGGTTTGAGAGATTTGCCGTTTAACGATCGCTGTGAGCTTTTGCTTACCAGCTTCCGACATTTTTCGCGCAGGGTCGGAAACAGTAAACGCGACACGCTACTTTATTTTCCATTTTCTCGTTACATATATTGAATTCTAATCGCATAGCGAAATTTTATATTTTTTTTCGTAGTCGACGATAAAAAGGAAACAATTTTTGCTCTCAGTATAAAAATTTATCGACAGTCGTACGTAAAACAAGGTAGCTTCGAAAATGATATGTTACATCGAGGCGGGAATGAGAAAAAAAGAAGTAGCTAGTCGTAAATAAGAATATAACGTTAACGCTCGGGCCGGAGCAAGTGCACGGAAAAGTGCATCTCGCAATATCCAGGAGAGATAAAAAAAAGAAGAAAGAAATTTTCTAGAACAGCGGAGAAGAGAGCAAAAGCGGATAAATGCATTAGACTCGTGTATTTTTAATATCTTTTTGACTCCTCTCTTAAATCATTCCTGAGCCAAAATGAATTTGCCGAAAAAGAAAACTCGCGATTTTGAATTGCAAGTACCCAGGCTGCTTACAAATATAATCCCCGTGAGAGATAGAAAGTAGAATGAGGAAAGGCGAAGAAGAAACGAGGATCCGGAAAAAGGATCCGAGACGAGGAGGATGCTCGGAACGTTCTATATCCCTTGCCCAATAGAATCGAAGCTCCCTTGAATTAAGCTTCATCCATTGAAAATTATTACAGTCCGGTTTAAACTCGAATCGGAGAACTCCCGTCTTCCGACAATCTCTTCCTGCTAGCCGCGGTTGCCGTTGGCGATCCATTGAGTTTGTTCTCTCTTCGCTCTGAAACTGGGAATTGGAAGTGTGAACGGGAGACGAGAGGAGCGAGGGCCGAGGGAAAGAAGGAAAGAGAGAATCGACAAAAAGAGAGAAATGGAAGAGGGTGACAGTCCGTCTTAATTGCCTCGTCAAATTCTACCTCAATTTCAGGATGCCCGTACGTATACACGTGGATAGACATTCCCACGAGCTTTATGAAACGAAGCGTGGTTACGAAGGATCGAAGGACGGATTATATCGGAATATTTTCCTCAATCCCTTTTCAGAAAACGTCAACGGGAATAAAGCTCTTTAAATCACGTTTTAACGATTGAATTTTAGTTCATGGAAACGGGTTATGAAGGAGACACTTTTCCATGCCTGTCGAGCAGTCTATGAACATCGAAAAAAGATTATATGAAGCGAGGAAAGCGAAAATCATTTGAAATTGAGAAGCCCTTTAAGTGAGAAATGTCGCGAATATTGGAATACTCTTGTTTTGTCCTAGATTAAATTAAAAGGTCATTGTTAAAAAAATGAGTGATCGGTCTTCTTGAAAGCAAAATGCAAAAAATCATAAATCAAGACAAGGCAACATCATACAGCGTCATGAGCACGAACGAAAAATGGTATGGAAAGGGACATTTGAAAAGGTTGCAATTTAAAAAAAAATTGTGGTTAATAATGTAAAAAGAAATATGAAAAAAGTATGAATCGTTTGATTACACACGTTTTCCAATTGAATGAACCGAAAGCGAATATCACGTGCGCAACTCTACATTTCAATCGTGCTCCGGATTTCGCAGATTTGAAAAACGGAGTAATAGGATTGCAGAGGTCAAATTCTCGTTCGATATCACCAGATTGATTTTCGAGTGAACAACCCCTTATTAGAATGGACCATGTCGTTGAGCAATTATAAAAGTATGTCAATATACTTTAGACGAAGTTTTGGAATATTGCCAATCAATTTTTTTGTACGTGGAAAAGACGTGTAAAGAATAATTATCAGGGAGTGCATGCTTCGCCAGATTCTTTTCATTCGATAATTTTTCAATAATATGATTTTAAAAAAACATGATGATAATAATAGCGATTTTATGGATATTTTTGACTCTGAATATATTTTTAGATTATTTCGTGTACTTTGCTCTGATCACGAAAAGAGAAAGAAAGACGGAAACGTACGGACAGACGCAGATATACGCCGGATAGTAGATATATACAATTTGGTAATCGTATCGAGGTAATCAATCACTCGACGCTCATTCGAGGGTAACGAAGAGGATATCGAAGAATGGTGAAATGACAGTGATTGTATCGGAAAACCGATACGATAACGTACTGCCGTGCGATTACCGTATCGATTACACGTCCTTATACCGCCGTACATGATTATAAAATACGACGGTTAAAAAAACCGAATGGCATTTAAAAACGAGGGTAATCGCTTTTTCAGAGCTGGCAGACTCGGAAGACTATTTAATGAATCGAGAATTCTGTCTCTTATCTGGCGCTGTTGTGGAAAAACGATTTTATCGATGGGAATGACGATGAGATCTGGAAGATATGAATTGATTGAAATTACGAAATAATAAAAATGTGACACGAACGCTTTTTTCGGTGAATCGCGCAAGAAATAAAAAACTTGAAGTTTATTGGTCACAACTGATGGAATAAAATTAAATTTTAAAGTTCTTGAATTCAGTTCTCCCTTCCGATATTGCGCTGTGAATTTATTACTCACGAAATTCTTCAATTCATTTCGTTTTACAAAAGATGAACTTTTAAACTAATTTTATTTCAATCTGTATTTTCTTGTCTCATTTAATTTCAAGTTTCTTACTATTTAATGAACGTCCTTGAAGATGGGCAGGGAGCGCGAAAGCCTCTCGCGGAACTGCCCGTGGCGTTCGAGAACTTTATTGCGTTATCACTTCTGTCGGGTCGTCCTGTTCCCTCCTTTCTCAACTTCGCGTACACCTCTCCGTTATTCCTGTTTCAGTCGAGTCTTTCGGTGCCTCGTCATGTCGCATTGTTCCCAAATCACTTCTTTTTTCTGAGTGACTTTTCTTTGCAACTGTGCTTACTGAATAATAAATAATAAATAAGCTATAAATTATTTTTTTAAAGCTTGCTTGATAAGTGCGATTATATTGACAGTTATTTTGCGTGATGGAAGTGTGGCTAATTTCATCACTGTTTCTCATTCTCTTCTGCTGTGAAACAAAAGATACCGAGTCTCAGTCAGTTCAGTGAATATTATTCTGTGCACGTCAATTTCACTATTGGCAATTGTTCAAATATTGTTGTTAATTTTATCGAAAAAACAATATCAAAGAGTCATGAAAAATTTACAAGTGAATGTTGTCTCAAATGCTTCAATGCTCGCAAAAACACCATCAAGATGGTGTAAAAAAAGGAGGCAAGTACATTTTTTCATAGTATTGTGATAAATAGTAAAGAGATTGTCGTAATATG
>JAPYYX010000652.1:0-44904 GCA_030522605.1 Cremastinae sp. B BG-2022a | reverse complement strand
TGGGAAGTTGACACACTAGAAAATTTTTCTGGGAAGTTTTACTGGGCAGTTGCTCTTTGGGAAGTTGATCACTGGGAAGTTTAGGACCCTGCCTAAAATAAAATATTTTAAAAATTACAAAGTAAAACCGAAATTGATACAAAAAGAAGGATAAAATAATTGTAAACATTCTTTGGAAGCGTCAAAAGCTGGGAGAAATTTTAAAGGAATTGAAAATCTTTTTGTTCCACCATCAATACACCGAATCGATTGGACGTCTCTCTTTTGAATTTTGCTTTGACCGGTCCCGAGTGTCTGAGCGCGCGGTCATATCGTCGATATAAGCCGACGTCCGTTTGTTCTCCCGTTTTAATCTCTTTCTTTCTTTCCGCATTTCGGGGCTACTCCCCGTTTTGTTTCGATACGTTCGACAGGGTCCTCGATTCTCCTCCTATAATTGGGCTTAACGAAGTGTCCGGCGAGTTTTATGGAAACGAATTCGAAAGTGAAGTTAGCGAGACAGTCGAAATGGGCGCCGAAAAAGAAAAAGGGATCGTCAATGTGCACGACTCTGAGGGAAAGAGAAAAAGAGATGTAAAAAAAGAGAAAGAGAGAGAGAGAGAGAAAGAGAGAAAGACAGTTTCCCTTCCGCGATCCGCGTCCAATCTTCCAATCGGAGTCAATTACTGGCTCACAATGGAGCAAAACCTCTCCCGCCCCTCCCTGTTTCTCTTCTCTTTGTACAGACACGCGTCTACGGTACATGGATTTTTAGGAAAGATAAGGGCTTAGGCTCGTTATTTTCTTCCCCGATTACGCCCTTCTGCTCGTTCAGCCTTCAATATCTGTCGTTCAATTTCTTCTCTGCTCTCTCTCTCTCGCTCTCTCTCCAGCGATCTCTCCTCGGCATTGCTCACCGTACTTCTTTGCCTAAATGTCAAGCCCGGAGGCGGCGGTGTCATTTCGACTACAAACAGGATTACGCAATCTAATTCACAAGCTGACAAAAGGCTCGACAAAGAAAACGAGACAACGATAGCAAAGTGCCTTCTCTTCTCTCCGAATTCTCTCATTTTCTTTCTTTCTCTCTTTTTATCTTGAATAGACTCCGAATGAGTTGGAAAACCGTAGAGAGGACGATTAACTCGTTTTTCCTCGTGTATGCTTTCCCTCTCTGACAATCGACCACCGAATTCGCATTCTCTGCTGTACTCCGAACGTTTTTGTCTGGAGAGACGTGTCCGCTTCCGGACATCATTTTTATATATTTTTCAAAAGAAAGTTCAATTTACGACACGAGTCGTTGACATGACAAGAATTTGTATTATATTTATTTAAATATTATTTTAATTGTTTATATTTCTTATTATATGCATGGAAAAAATTACATTAAAAAATTGTTAAAAATTTACAACAAAATGTAATTTTATTTATTTATTATTTTGAAATATTTTTATTTTTATATATAAACTGTATATTTTGAAAAAAATTCTTGTTATTTCCGTTCGTCAGTTTGTCGTATTTTTCCTGGATATTTATAGAAAACTTTTTTACACTGAAAGAGGCCAATTAGACTCTCGAAGCTGGACACCGACACATTTCTTCATTTTTCTTCCTTTTCCATCGTGACTCGATGCGACAATTCACACGTTCGCCATATTCCGGGACACACTGAAAGCCCGTGAGCGGAGAATCGTTTTTCATAAGACAGGTAAACGCTGTCATTACGAACAAATACGGCACCGCGCTTTTTATTCGTCTCGGGAAGCGAATACTAAACTCGTTCGCGGATTTTCTCGTCCGACACCTCGAAAGTGTAATCGCTGAGAAGAGTTTCATCAGGTACGTACAACTGTACGCGAAATATTTTCGTTTTTTCTTCACTTTTTTTTCTTTCTTCTCGAGTGCTCGTGCGGTTTAAATTTTTTTTTTTTCAATATATATACGTGCCGCAACGAGACGCTTTATCCTGAACGTCTCTGCGTCCCTTTCCGGTTAAGTGCCCGGAGCGCGTCGATGCGGCGACCGCGTTGACGAGCGACCACAAGTGCTCTCACCGCAACCCCCAAAGAAACTCTTCCGCGCTTGGGATATAAAGAGGAAAAAAAAACGGAAAATGAAAAAGGAGAAGAAAAATCTGCTTAACGGGAAGTCTCGAGCCGAGAGCAATAACAGGTGTAGATCCGCGCACGTTCACCCAAGGGTTGTCCCACGATCCTCCCAAACGTGTATCGCCATTTTTGCCATAAACGAGCGCGCACCGATGCGGCTAAGTGGAGTCATGGGAATTGACGAGATGACGAAAAAATGAATTCAATCGAGAAAAACAATTCTATTTTTCCTTTTTTATTTTTTATTTATTTTACCCATTTATACAATTTATTTCAATCCTATATTATCAAAAAATGACCCACAAAAATAATTATAACAGTGAAAAAATATCTAAACCCTAAAATTGTAAAATGATAAAATTTTTCGACGAATTTTTAATTGAACAAATATTTTTAAGAAATTCTTTAACAAAGATTCAACGGAAAAATAAAGATATAAAATTGTTAATAATTTTCCTGTTTACAACGAAACTAAAAAATTCACTGCAAAATAAGTAAAAAAATGTTGAAAGAGGAAAAAGAAGGATTCAAGTTGAATAAACCGTATTGAAGGGGGAAGGAAAGAAAAAGGACAAAGAGAAAAGTAATCGATCGGCACTCCACAAGGCGCGATCCTTCTCGAAAGATGAACACAGCAGAAAGTGGACTGAGCAGGAGAGGAAGGGGCACGGTGAATCAAGTTGTGCATCGATGGCAGCGGGGGGTCGCTGTCCGCCGGACAGTATCGCTCCTAAAGCATCGCGCTTCCATAACGTTCGTCGTGGCAAAAAATAATTCCGTCTCTCGCGCGTGTCCTCCACCAAGATTCATTTTCAAAAAATTTATATAAATAAAAATACTCTTTACTCGAACTCTGAAAAAAAATCTCAAATTAATCTCCATTCTACATGAATTCAAAAAAATAAAAAAATTCTATTTTTAGAGCAAACGCAATACATTTTGAGTCTAAAAAAAAATAAAAAACACTTTGACAGTTTTTTAAAAACTTCAATAAATGTTCTCTAGACTTGAAAAATAATTTTTCCGTCTCTCTTCGATTTTTAAAAGCGATGCAGAGGATTCGCAGGTAAGCGCAAAGGGCTGTATCTCAAGTCCGAGACGGTACGCGACCGAGGAAATATAACGAGTCTCATCAATAACCATTAGGATCGCGTGCAATTATACTCACATTCGTTAAACGCCGTATCCTGTCTCTTTCTCTCTGCTCGTGGGCTCTTGAATTCGCGAATAAAAGCGGAGATTAAAAATAAAGTTGCCGACATTCGTGTATTTTTTTTCAATTTTTTTTCTCTCTTCGAAATATTCGCCACTCTTTATTTTTTTATTATTATTTTTTTCTTCGAATGCATTTCTGTAAGTGCACACACATGCGCTTTTTTATTCAATTTTTTTTTTCGTAAGAGCGCACGAGGAAAAATGTATCCGCGAAATATTTACCGAAGAAAAATGCTCGGAGTCGAGGAGAGAATGAGGCATAACGTATGGATTCGTGGCATGAAAGTTCTCGAGTCCTTTTCTGCGTCTTTCGGCGATTCGCCGCGGCATCGCCGTATCAGTGATAAATATCGCATTGTAAAACACGAAAAAAAGTAACTCCAGCTCGCTCTATTAGCCGAGAGCGTGGGCGTGCGAGAAGAAAAACGCGTTTCGAGCATTTTTGCACGCGCTCGACCTCTTTGACGGACAAAGGGATTCCGATGAGAAAAAAATGTCCGATGAAGCACGAGAGAGAGAGAGAGGAAAAAAGAACAAGGAATTTTTTACAGTACCGTACTTCATGGAAAAAAGATGATTTTTTTTTGTCCAGCAACAAAAAAAGCGATGAATCATGTGAATCACAAATTCGTTGAAATCATAACCGCGGTACGTCATTTGAAAATTCTTTTTACGTCTCTCTGAGAATGTCGAAGCATAAAAAAGTTACAAAAAATAATAAAGAAAATATTCTAATCGATACTCAAGATGTCAAAAACATTTTAAAAATTTTTTTTGTAAAATTTACTTCATTTTACGTTTAATCAAATATAAAAAAAATTATTTTTTATAAAAAGCATTTTTGTCTCTTATTGACAAAAGAAAATAAAAAATGATTTTGAAAGAATTTTTCAAGCTAGAAAACAATTTTTGTGCTCTCCGCGATCATTCGTACCTTTTCGTTTGTGACGATGCATCCTTCCAATCTCGAGAGCCGCGTTTTTTTTTTCGTTTTTTTACTCTCTTTATGCTTCTGGCCGGCTCCCTGGCTGACTCGATCCTGTGAATTTTTTTGTTAACCGACGAGATGCAATCCTGGGAACGGTAAGCCCATCGTTAATAAAGAATACCATAGCGCGGATGCCTTCGGCGCGCTCGAGCATCTCGTTATTTGATATTAATAACAAGAGAGAGGGAAGAAAGAGGATGGAGAATAAAGAGAGAGAAAGAGATAGAGCGACTCTGGCACGCCTGCTCACCGGACAACGTCTCGGACTTCTCGTCGTTGTCGTATCCTCCGAGATTTGTGTCCCGAGATCCTTTCTCTCCTTTTCCTTTTTTTAAATTTCTCTCTCTTATATACTCCTTAGATTGGAATCGTTATAATGATTCTGATCACCAGGGCGCTCTCCCGAGCGCTACCGATCGACCAACATTCCGCTTTTAATTCTCCAAACATTCAACAAACGAAAAATTAGAAAAATATAAAATTTCTCAACACTCGAAAAAATCAACATATTAATCATCTTTTCAGTTTTTTTCTGTTTCACATTTTTAATATTCAAATTTTCTGAGAAACTAAAATTACTTTTGTTTATTATTATTGTTACGAAAATTCATTAATCATGATAATTATAAAAATTATTCATAAAAACTTCGTCAGAAAATTGGCCTCGTTGACTCATCGTCGAGTCAATGATGATTCGTCTCGTAATGATCCTCTAACCAAACGAACACGAGTAATAGGCAAAAAAAAACAAATTCTCAAAAGTCGAAGAACGTTTAAAGTCGTGATGAATATTCATGTATTTTTCATCTCAATTTTTTTTTGTACGCACTTTTTTGTACCTTCAACTATCAATCATGATTGTTTCGTCGATGATCATGTTCGACAGTTTTCCCATTGGTCAATGGGCGAGTTCGTTTATCGGGATTTGTAATGACGAGGATCTCCATTAACTATATAGCAAGTTGGAAAAGTCGGAATTGATGGATTCTCGGGTTCAATTGTGGACGCGAGATTGATACGATGTCGGAAGGAATTTTTTTTTTCCCCTCGCACCTATTCGAGATTTTAACCTATAACTCGACGCAGGATCGTAATAAAGAGAGGGACACGGGTCAAATTCCTCGGGGCATTATTTCCTCGAATTTTTATCTCGCTTTTTATTTCGAAGAGCCTTAAAGAGACACTCGAAGAGCCAACAAAAGGGAAGAAATTTTCTTCGGAGAATCCCGTTGCGGTCGGAGGAAAAAAAAAGATACATTATTGTAAGGTGAAAGATATTCTCTTCTTTTCCACGCGAACGAGCCTCATTAATAGCATTATTCATTGGACTTTGGCGTTCGAGCATTCAGAAATCTCGATACCGAGTTCACTGAACTTGAAATAAATATTATTTTAATATTTTCATTTTGTGTATTATCTATTATACGTTTATTAAATAATTAACAAAATAATATTTTTTATAAAATATTAAATAAAAATACAAAAATAAATTTTTCAAGATCTTTTTCATGTTTGAGCAAAATTTTAAAGCAGCACAAAATTAACAAAAAATAATTTTTTTTATTAAAAAGACGAGAGCAATAAATTTAAATTTCTTTTTCGAAACTTGTGTCGCGTTAATCGCTAATTAGAAAATAATTTCAAGCGTCATCGTGATCTGTGTCTATTTTTGCCGTGAAAACACACGAAGAGGCAAGATGTCGGAAAAGAGTGAATCCGCGTTGCATTAACGTCCTGTCTTTTTCTATGGCGTATAAGGTGGTACACCCACACCGCGGGTGTACGTAACTACGGGGGGTCGGTTGATTTGTGGCTGGACCCGAGAAGTCACACAGCGGCTGATATATTTTACGGTCAGTGTGCGCCTCGCGCGTGCATTCGAGAGAAAAAGACTCCATATTCCTCTCCGCGCGCATTTTCTCTCGTCGCGTTTCGGTGCAGAGAGGATTCTCGAGGAACACGCGGGAGTGCCTGAAAACTCGGCGACCACCATGATTTTTCGTTATCGTTCATTTTATGATTAAATTTGCATCATTCGCACCTTACAATTTTTTATTGTAATAAAATAATTCAAAGTTTATCATCAAATGTCAAAAAATATAAAAAATTCCGCACATTTTTTGAAAATAATTTTTTTTTGTATGTTCATTCTGGGAGTGACTTGTTCAATATTTTTCAAGGTTTTAAAAATTATGATTATTCAAATTACAAAAATTCTCTTCGTACTTTTTGGAGATATTTTTACATTACAAAATTTTTGAGCTTAAAAAAAATTCAACAATTTTCATCATGCACATCTTTTACCTCAAAATTTTCAAAAAATATTTAAAATTCATCATCTATTGTCAGTCATCAAGAAAATTGTGTATGATATTTAAAAAATATATATTTTAACATTTCAGAAGAATTTTTTAAACACTTTTTTTGAGTTTTTTCGCATTCTGTTATTCAAATGAAATAAATTTTATAATCTAATCGTCAAAATCCCTAAAAAAATATTTCATATATTTTTCGATCTTTTTTGCATAATATTTTCGCACTTTAAAAAAAAGCGTTTCCTACATTTTTCGAGCTCTTCCTCCATCTTTATTTTCGTGCTATTTTTCTTTTGTTCTCCCGTTCGTGTCTAGAGCTCGTAGATTCGGGCCGCCGACGGCGGATCGCGAAGGGGGTCCGAGACTGAACATTGTGCCACATGTGGGTTTACCGGGGCTTGAAAAAAAAAGGATGAGCGAGAGTAGAGACGAGACGGGAGAAACGCGCAGTAGAATGGTAAAGTCGCCTTAACACGCGGCTACATCGTATTTACATGAGAAAAGAAGTCGTACGGCATGATTCTCCGGCATCTCTTTCGCAACCCCCGCGTCTCTCCCTTTTTCCCCGGACTCCCCGTGTGGAGATTCCGGCGCTGCCACCCCCGCAGGACGCACCGGGAAACGCGAGCGATCCTCGCGAGATGAACGACGCTCGGATCCTCGCCCCCGTAAAGATCGCTCCTCAGTGTAAACACGTTTCATCATTAACACCGCTCGACTCACGAGCAAACAACAAAACTCGTATTTCGTCTCGAGATGTCAAAAAATTATTTTTTTCAAAATTAGTTTTTATTATATTTATACTTCACGAAAAATACATTAAATATCATTAATCGACGTTCTTTTTCATAAAAAAATTTATTTTCCTCTGATGAAAATATAATTTTGTGAATCTAAATTAAAAATTACATTTTCAAATAATTTATAATTTATAATAATTTAATTAATTAAATAATTTATAATAATTTCTAAATATTAAATTAAAAACTATTACTATTAATATATAAAAAATAAACTTTATTTAAAAAGAAATATATCGAGAGAAAAATTTTCTTTATTTCTCTCTTCATTTCGTTACATCGCGACGTTTTCACGACTTTTCATCCTCCGAATTTTTCAATTCAATAGAATCGCGCTGCTCGAGCCAGTATCGGTTATTCGAGAGTTGCCATGGGAGAAGAAAAAAGAAGTAAACAGATAGTACAGGTAGGACGAGAGGATCGAAGGCGAAAGGGGGAGGCGAGCGGACGGTGTCGGAAAGACAGGTTGGTCGCCGCGGGGGTTCGTCCCGATGAGCGCATGCGACCGAGTAATGGTTGCATCGAATAAGTAGAGGCGAGATCTCGCGATGCAACTCTCCGTGGATGAAACATCAAAAAAGAAAACAAGATAAAAATAAACACAAAAAATACATTTCTTTCCTTCTGTATTTTTTTTCCCAACACGCATCGACGGATTTTTTAAACTTTCTTCTGAAATAGACTCGAATAATCGATATAAACAATATACACAATAAAATACACAAAAATTACATCATTATCGGAATGAAAGAACGAAAAATGTTTAAAAATAACGATTCGAAACTAAAAACAAAAATAAATTGCGTATGTAGATAAAAATGTGTATGTTACTTAAAATCAGAAGATCGCATCAATAGCGCTCTTAAACACAATTTTGATGCCCTTCCAGGGCTGAAACAACTGTGGCGGTTGTACTTGCGCTTGTACTCGTTTTTTCCTCTCTCGCCGTAGCTTATTTCGTTGTCGTTTCTTCTTTTTTCCTCAATTTTTTTCTTTTAAACGCTTTCATGCCACCGCCCGTTCTTTCACTCGGGCTTCTCGGAGGGGGCCGAGAGGAGGGGGCGAAGAGCGCCAGGACCTATCGAGGATCTCGCGTCGTAAGTCTGGAACTTTATGTCCGAAGCGCGCGGCAGCTAACCTTCTCTCCGTTCCACCATCACACTAACTTACGATAGCCTCGCGCATACTCCGCAAGCGAGTCGACGAGCCTCTCCGGACTCTTTTCTCTTCGAACCGCTCTTTCTCTCTCATTTTTTTCATTTTTTTTTTCATTTTTTGCCCTCTCTCCTTTTTTCCCTCTCATTTTTTCTTCATCTCTCTCTCTCTCTCTCTCTTATTTTTCGTGCTTTTTTCTCCTTCTCTCTCTCTCCCTTTTTGCGCGTCGAGTGATCGCGAAATAAAGGGCGTAAATTGCTCGATTTTATGGGCGAAGTAACGAGTTTCTATGCCCCTTTCCTCTTACCTGAAAATCCGATGTGTGCGTTCGGGAAAAAGAGATACCCACATGCCTCTTGGCAAGGCGATCATGCGCCAAAGAGCCTGATGGCATTCTTCGTCCGCGTATATCGAGAAGAAACTCTCCTCGCCTTCCCCCAGGACTTCCCAGAGTTCACGTGAGTGTGCTGCAGGATATGGCTGGACCACCTTTTTTTCTCCTTCTCTCTCTCTCCTGCTCGTGCTCCAATGAAAATTGCATGATCCTCGAACCCGCACAAAATGGCGGGAGTCGAAATTTATCGCCATTTCCTGCAGCTCGAATTTTTTTGACGTTTTCTTAAAAATCGTTATTTACAAAATAATCGCGGATGAGATAAAAATGGAAAATTTAAACAACTATTTCAGTGTAATACAAAAACTGATTACACTCACTTTTAAAATTGTTTGGAATTTAAGTAGAAAAAAATACGAGTTCAATTATAATCGTAAATTTTCAAGAAAACTTTATTAATTTGTTACATATTTTTTATTATTAATAATAGATAGTACAAAACGTATAATAAGGAAAAAAATTCGTACCCCAGAGAGACAAATCATTCCGGATCGTGCAACGCAAAGTGACAAATGGTGAATTTAGAAAGATTCAGTAGAAAGGGAAAGTGTTGAACGGCCTTGCCAGAAAAGTTGCTGACTCGGACGGAGTGTGTATAAGAAAGAGAGAAAGAGATGTATGTAGAGGAGTTGGCCTACTGGCTGAGCGTAAAGAAGCCTCGGAGAGTAACGACACACGAGACTCCCGGCGAAAACCTAGGTCAAGACTCTCGAGGAGCGAGAAGAGCGATAGTGGCAATAATTTAGAGATTCCATTCATCGTCCTCGCGGGTGTGTGTTGGGAAAAGGCGAGAGTGCGAGAGCGAGAGAAAAAGAGACGAGGATAGGAAGCTGAAGGAGAGAAATTGGAGGGGGTAAAAGATAGAAAGAGAGAGAAAGAGATAAAAGGGCTGGCTGCTGTCTGGCAGGTACACCATTCAGTAAACTCAAGTGGGCGGGGTGGGTATGTTTCATCTCGCGGTAAGGAGGATTGGAGAAAGGGGTAAAGGCTGTGCAAACAATCAATGAAGTTCGCAGACGAAAAGCCACTGGATTCTCTCTCGCTCTTTACAATCCTACTCACCTTTTCCACATAAAGACGTATCTATTCAAAGAATTCATTCACAAGGTTAAAAAAATTTTACAACAGTAAAAAATAAAATTTTTTTATAGAATTTCTTGAAATTAATCGCCTGTATATCCTACAATTTTTTTGGAAATAATTTTTTCATTTCAATTGAAATAATTTAGTAAAATGTTAGAGAAACGTTTTTTGAATTATAACCGAATATTTAAGAATTAATAACAGAATTACAAAATGCTATGAAAATCAAATAAAGTGTAATTATCAAAAATGCAGTTGAGTACTGACAATCGATAAATGTAATTTTTTTAAATTTATAATAAGATTTTAATGATGTAATTTTTTGAATGGTAAAGAATTGTTAATTTAGAGATAAAACTCGATGAGGAATAAATAAATTTGATTAATAGTGGGTGAGAGAGCGGAGGCTCGAGAGATGGAACTCGAAGGAGATATCGAGAGTTGCCTAATGTATATGTAATTGATCCATTGTGCGATGCATTAGCACTCGAAGCAGCCACGCTCTCCGCACAATCGTTGCTTATCCCTCGTCTCGGTGAGAGCTTGTCAGGTTGTGTGTACATCGAGATAAGAGGACGAGAATACCGAGAGCCGGATTAACTGGGAGAAATCTTCACGAATCGAATAACACGCTTATTCATTCTACTGAGTAATCTACACCCTTATTTTACATTATTAGATTTTTCGGTCACGTTGCTCCGACATCTCTCGTTCTTTCCATTTGTCAAATTTTTTACATCCTCTACCCTAAAAAAATTTTAGAGTCAATTTATTCTAAAATAAAATGTTTACAAATATTTTTATAAAATTTTCTGAAACGACTTTTTCAAATTAAAATTCGCTACGATAAAAATTAAGAATGAATCTCGCTAAATAATGAATTAATTTGTTCAAGCAATCGATAAAAAAATTTGTCGTTCAAATTTTTTAAAAATTAGAGAAATCACTTAAAAGTAAATTGATTCGTTCTGAAATGAATATTCCAGAAATTGATCCTTCATGAGAACTGGAAAAATGGAGTAAAAATCAGTGAAGTAGGAAGTCAAAATTAGTCCTGTCGCCGCGTCACCTTTTGCATGCCTTGAATAATGACCGCAATAAAATATGCACGTAAAACGTAACGTGCATCGGCGAGAGGCTCGTTTTTTTTCCGTTCCGGCGTGCGTGCTGGGCCTCCGTGCATCAAACTGTGACTTCCACCCTGGAGACCGGACACTTCGGTTTATCATGCGGTTTCAACCGCAAACTCCGGGCCATTGACATATTTTGACTTTCGCAGTGTACTCCACCTTCCAAACTCCTTTGGCATATACCCGGGAATATACAGAAACAAAACGAAAATAAGAAAAAAAAAGTTCCCTTCCGTATTTCCCTCGTTACGAACCAATCGGCCGCTCTTCGGATTTCGCGTGCACGCAAAACGTTGCGAAATTGGATAAATCGTCGGGGCAGATGGTCGAAATTTGCTCCAGGAAGGCGAACATTATTTTTACCTTGTACGATTCAACACGCGTACAGCTAAACTCGTTTCAATTTGCGGAATCTTTTTTGAAACGATCTTCTTTTTTTTGGGGAATTGAAATTTTTTTAACGAGAAAAAATTTTCTCCATGCTAAAAACTGTATTTTTGAATTATTTTTTATTAAAGGATTTTTTGTATTTTTTTTATCAAGAAAAAAAATTAAATTGAGGGCTCGTTGACGAGGAGACTACAGTGGAATGACAAGATATCGTAACGTGACGAGAAAATTTTGTACGGAATGAATCCGCGATGAGAAACCACCCTGAGTCTCGCATTTACATTCGACGATACGTCTCTGAATTTGCAGTGTCCTGCGTGATGTGTTCACCCACGAGAAAACTATTATACCTCGCTCTCGCGTTCCTTCATTATGATTGCATGACAATGAAATTGGTCGTCGGGCCTGAATGCCTGGCGTACGCTCATTTCGACACCGGGGAGCCTCCGAGGCAGAGGGGCGGATTTTCAACAAATTTAATATTCGAAAATAAACCTCAATAGATACAAAAATTGATAAAAAAAATATTTTCTCTTAAAAATCTGTAGCAATATTTTTTATTTTTGCAAAATAATATTATTTTAATAATTCAATAAAATAAAATAACATAAAATTAATAAATAAGGTTACGTGAGCTTTTTTCGTACACAATAAAAAATGATCCCTTTTATTTGACCTTTGACATTTTTACCGCAAAAAAAATGAACCGCGCGTTAAATGAATCGAGAGTTACGCCGTTCTGGCTGTCAAGGTTTAGAGCGTGCGACGACGAGTTTTCTACGTGTATACAAGACGGGAAGGGAGATGGATGGATACTGACGAAACAGAGCGAGAAGCACGTGGTGTCTTCCCACGTCAGAATGACGGACAGACGGGCCAGTGAGCTTGACAGGCCTCGAAGAGAGGGGGGGTAGACGGGAACTGAGGCGCCTCGAGCGAAAATCGAGACCGACCGAAAAGCCCTGCGATACACACCGGTAGCTTCTATTTTATTCAGCCACCACGACCGAACAATTACCTACCTACAATTTAGCCCTCTCCGTTAACTCGTCATTTTTTTCCAACTCTCTTTTTCTAACTTCGTTCTCTCATCAAAATTTTTTTACCCCTTTTTTTATCCGCTTGTATCCGAAGTGGATTCATCTTTTTTTAATGAATTTTTCTTATTAATTTTTTAACTGCTTATTTCATTAAAATAATATCCTTTTTATCTTTATTTTATTAAAATTTGCTTATCAAAATTTTTTTTATTTACTTTTTTATTTTTTGCTTTTTTATTTACTTTTTTCATTTATTTTTTCTTATTTTATGCCACACACAAATTAAAACTCTACACGACATCCTGCTCAGAAGCGCGTTCGAGAGGAAAGAATGGAGAGAGACGAAATTACAATTCGATCCTCTGTTTTCTACAATTATTGATGATTGAGCGTAAGAGAGCCCGACTTCCTCCCTCTACGATGCGAGTGCAGGAGAGGAAGCGAACTCGAGGATGAAGTCGGAGCTTTGTTCACCGCGGAATTACCGAACCGGGACTGCAACGCTCGTCCAATCGTGCTCGCGGAAATTCGTCACGGGCTCCTGCATCGGTAGACTCGGGAATTCGGATTGTAAATCGCATGTTCGAACTCGGAACGATTCCTTTCATTTTTTTTTCTTTCCTCCTTGGGAAGAGAAACTTTGAATAATCTTATCTACAATTTAAAAAAAGTTTTCATGTCAGTGAAAAGGATTCAATGAATTATGATGTAGAAAATAAAAAACCGACCGGAAATTTTTATCTTTGCAAAAATAAACAGTGGTAATAATTAGAAAAAAAATTATTAAATTAAAAATAGAAAAATAATATTAAAAAAAAATTGGAGTAGAAAATTATTTTTTAGTTTTTTTGTAAATTTGAAATTGTTTTCACTTTTTCCAAAACAAAAAAAATATCTAAACAAATCACACGACAGAAAAAGACAAAATGCAAATTTGTTCGATTCCGACTCATTAGCAAGAGGTGAAAAAATTTTATTTTTCGAAAATAAAAATTAAAGTAGGCCGGATATTGTATCCCGAATACACGATATATCTATAAAATACATCTGAATATAATCTAAAAACGGTGAAGAAAAAAGAAATAGCGCATGGGCGAGGTCTGTGAAAAAAGAGCGTGTGTTCCATTCACCGCTCATTTGGCTGATAATAAAGAGCCCCCGGAACGGACGGGTGGATGACGGTAAGTGCATGAACGCGCCTCGTCACTCTATATACTCAACTCCCGGACGTTTTTTTTTGTCGAGGGCTTTTCCGCGAGTCTTCCAACGCGCGTTTCTCCTGCGGGTTTTTCCTGCAGCTCGCAGAGGAACGGCATCAGCGAAAACGACGCCCTTTCCTCTATTTTTCTTTCCCCATTCTTCTTTTTTCTCTCGCTTTCTTTCCCTCTGTTCTTCGTCTTCTTTTTCGCTCGTACCGCCCAGCGACGTTCGCGAGTTCGTCCCGCATTCTTCTATTTCATTGTCGGAGAAAACCAATTTCCTGGCACCTAAATTACGCTCGCCTGCGAAAAAGCCTCACCCCTATCAGCTTCTTCTTCTCTCTCTTTCTCTCTGTGTCTCTCTCTCTCTCTCTACCACATCGTTCTCTCTCTTTCTCGAGCTCGTCTACCCTCTCGAAGAGCCACGCGTTTCTCGTTTCCAGCTCGTACGATCCGACACACCGACGCAAAACTCTCTCTCTCTCGCCTCGTCTCTCCCCCAGCCCCTCCGGAGAGCTCTTGCACCGGTAATATTGCAAGTTTCTACCTCGCCCGTGAGCGATATAGCGACGAGAGCCGATGGAGAGCCTCGCCCGTTACAGTGAGGAGAGAGAAAATGGCAGAACGAGAGGATAAGGAAATAAAAGGAGCGAGAGCGCAGAAATCCGCTCGCGAGTTGGAGAAAAGGAAAATGGAGGGAAAATACAAAAATCTGCTCACAGGTAAAAGAGGGGGATGAAAAAAATACTGAAATCTATTCAGAAGCGAGAAGGAAAATGGCACATGGAAATTCAGTCGCGAGGGGAAAAAAATAATGTGACGTAGGAATCATCGTGTAGCCACAAAAGTGAGACGGAGATGGAATAGCGTATAGAAATCTCTCATGAGTGCGCGGAAGAAAGAAAATTGCGTAGCCGAGAGAACTCTCTCCTGGAGGATGAAACAAAAACGTTAATTTGAAAACGTCACAGTTTAATTTAAAATTACGTAAGTAGGGATGGAGAGAGCCCCGGGCTCTCTATGCATACCGGTGGAAAAGCTTTTCCTATCTATCTACTCTCCCGCGGCTCTCGCGCGAGCTCTAACCCTCTCTCTCGCTCTGTTTTGTTCCACTATTCTCTACCCCCCTATACCACTATTTATTCACATTAACTTCATCTTCGTGAATTTTCTCCCATTTCATAAACTAAATTTTATGAAATTTTATGAAGCCTCTCTAATGGTGTCTGATGTTACCATTTTTTAGATTTTTTTTAAAATAATTTATCGAAGCTTTCAGATTTTTTACGAAAAAAAAGGAAAAATCATTGTGGAATTAAATTTTGATAGATGTCAAAAATTTTGTTGATATTTGTCGAGCGGATTTTAAATCTTAAATTTTTTGCTTTTGTACGAAAAAAGAATTTTTCGTTGCGTAATTTAAGGATAAATATGATTTTTTTTCTTGATACAAGACTCAGGTGCTCTCTCGAGTTTGAAGTCTCGCCTCGATTTAGGACGTAATTGATTAAGTTTCAACGTCGAACTGGGAGCGTGCGCTTCATGATTATTCATCGATTCGCGAAAGGTCCGAGCGCTAAAGAAATGAGAACACGGAGGGAAAAAAGGTGCGACGATGCCCTCTCTCGCGTTGAGAACTCTCGAGCCTGATGCTTAATGTATACGGCGAATCGCTAATTATCGAACACACACTTTCCCACCTATAATAATTACTCGAAACGACTCCATTGAAAATTCCGATCGCAAGACACGATAAAGACGCAAAACTTGCAGCAGGTGAATCTCTCGAGGTGTCTAAATTTTTTCGAGTCTATTAAAACTGTTTACAATCCAAAAAAAAACCCAAATAATTAGCAGAAAACTAAATCGACTCGCAAATTTTTTTAAACGTCCATCATGAATTTAAACATTTTTTTAAACAAAAATAACATAAATCTATATTTAAATTTTTTCATAAAATAATTCTTATGTTATTTTCATTAAATCGAAAAATAGTTTGAGCAAAATGTTGTAATATTGTTTCGAAAAAATAATAACAAGGTACATATTTCTTGCGAGAGGCTGCGTTGTAAGACCCGGCAGACTTGTTCACGCGATGGAGAATGTCAAAGAAGACGATACCACGTTTGGAACCTGATATCTTGCGAAGGCACGCTCGGTCCCCGTGCGATTCTCCGACTCGCCGGAATTGTTCTTTTTTTCCTCTCCCGTCCTCTCTCTTCCTCTCTATCTCTTCAATTGCATGAAGAACATCGTCGAGACGATGTTCGATCTCTCGAAAACTCCGAACTTCTCCCTTTTTCTCTCTTTGTCACGCTTATTTTTCTCACATGAGATATATACAACGCTTTTTTTTCATTCATTTCTTTTTTTTATTTTTCGTTTTTTTTTTTCACGGACGCGTCATCCATTCTTGCTGATGCAGAGGCGAAACGGCGCGTAGGACGATGTCATTTTTTCCGGAACTTTAGATTCCTCGTGGACAAAAGAATTCTCGCGATTCTTGGGTATCGATGAATTTCGCATTCAATTGATTTTTTCATTTTTATTTTTGTTAACTGAGAAACGATATTTAAAATTTTTTTTGTTAAATAAAAATGTTTATATTTTTTTCAAATCTAATCCACTTTTGTTTCTTGAAAGATGTGTCTCAATCCTCTTCGAATTTGAATTCACTAGATAATGATAATGTCGAGACGTTTTTTCGCGCGAAATATGCATGATCCCACTTCACGTAATTTTTTTCGGCTTTTTTTCTCTCTCTCTCTCGACGAAAAACGAGAAAACGGAGAGGCCCGCGCGAGATGCCGAGCGCGAGGGAGCTCGGGGCAAACCAGTTTTCATATTTTTCGTAACTTGCGATAAATTTGCAACGAAATACGAGAAAAGATACACGAGAGTCGCCGCGAGGCTACGAGTTTTCATGTATTTCACGCCGAAGCTGCGAAAGCGTCGCTCCGCGAGCGATACCGAGCATCACGTGATATTCCGAAGAATATTTTCTCATTTAAATATAATAAAAAGAGTAAAAAACTGACAAAAAGATTTTAAAAAAAAAATACGAATTCGAATTCGGACCGGAAAGATTCCTCAATGGGAAAAATTCACGCGAAGTTCGGAGCGAAGAATCGAATCCACAACTTCCTCTCTTTTGTTACGGTACTTCATTACACCTTGAGAAATGAAAAAATAAAATCTTCCTTACATTTATGGCACACGATATTCTCGCGACAGGACTGAAAAAAACTACCAAACTCAACGACATTAAAAACCAAATCGTATTATACAGAATTAACAACGTAATAAAAATCGCATTTTACATAATACAATTTTTAACCTATTTAAAATTTTACTCGTAAATTTTCATGAAATCCTGTTTTACTAATGAAATTTATTATATTTCTGTTTCAGGTGAGTGAAAAATTCACGTATCGATATTTGAGTCGTGTACCAAATAATTTCCCAACATGCAGTGAGTAAAAAAACAATTGATGTCAAAATAAATAAATATTTACATCATTCATCACGTCGATTAAAATTTTACAAACTATAAAATCTACGATTTATAAAAAATTAAAACTAAAGTTTTTTACCTCTGTATAATTGCTCAGAATTATGAATATTTTAAACGAGGAAATTAAAAAAGTTTTGATAACGACTGTATGTCCGAAGTTCCTTAAAATTCGCATATTCGTAGTTAACTCGACAAAAACTGGACCGGTGTGGATTATGGGTTGCGGAAACAGTTGTGACAGAGGAGAATCCACAGAGTGTAACGACGGAAGCGCGAGATCGCTCTTCGCTTTCCTCCATGTTCTCTCTTCCTCTTCCTCTCTCTCTCGTCTCATTGTCGAAACAATATTCCTCGGTAGGAATGAAGAGCGTGGGAGGGAGAGCGAGAGCAAAGGAGAGAGGGGAAAACGTCGACTGATATATCGCAGGATCGTACAATGATCGTTTAATCGGCCGTGCATCAAACAATTGGTGGACGACCGGTCGAATGTCCGGAGTGCAACGAGAGGACTCTCCATTATTGAGAGTCCTCTCGTCGTCCTCTCTTCACCGAACGATCGAAAGTCCTGCTAGATCGAAACAGATATGGAGATGCCCGTCTCCTCGTCTTCCGCACCTCGAAACTCCGTAGAAACGAGAAATCGTTGAAATTCTCCTTCACCCGCGTTACGATTCAACGAACATTTGATTGTCCGCGCTATCATGACTGACATTTTACCACCACGTCCGTCCTTCATCTTTCTCTGTTTAACTTCTGTGATATTGTCCGAATACAGTCCAGTTTGCTGTTTATGGCAATTATAAGAAAGTTACTAAACTTTTTAAATAACGGATTTATTAATTAATAAATGAATTTTTTGTATATTGTGGAGTGTAGAAAGTATTGAAATTACGAAAAATATTTTAAAATCCATGAAAAATCAAATTTTGGAAAATTTTTGCATATGTAGACATTTTCATTGACTTTGGAGACTCGCGTGTCTCACGAGCTGGATCTAATTCACTCAATCGACAAGTATCAAAGGAATAAAATGTTGAGCCGAGACGCCGCGTCGTCGAGTGGTACCGTCTAAATTTAAAATTCGATGAAACCTTGAAACACGAGACAGAGTCGCGTGCGATTAAATATCTCATCGAAGAAAAAATTGTAGATAATAAAAAGTTCATCAAAAAAATGCATCAATTTATTAGACAAAATCTCACATCCATTTTCATACTCAAAAAAAATTTTTAAACAAATTTTTGAAGTAAAATTTATAAATAAAAATAAATAAACATTTTATCGACGCCTTAAAAAAATATCTGAATGAATCGCGATGAATATCGAGCGATGCAAAATTTATTGTTACACCGTACAATTATAATTTTAATCCTAGAAGAGAATCCTTCTTTTCTTTTCCTTCGTCCTTTCGTTGTACGGGCACGCATGTCTGGCCCTGACTGATGTAACGTCCTTCAGCCCGGGAGAGAAACTTCCTTTATCGACATTTTGATACAAAATGGCTGCTCGCGACAGGGAGTCTCGGCGTAATCTCTCTCGATTCAAATTAACACACGCAGAGCTCCACGGGGGGCGCGTTGTACATTTTCTCCATCTTTCTCTCTCTCTCTCGCTCTCTCTTTTCTCTCGAGATACGTGACGCAGACTTGAACATTCAAGGCCCGTGCACACATGTATACACGAACATGTTCGAGCCCGCAGACGCGTGTTGCAAAACTCGGTAAAGTATACGCACATGTACAATAAATATCCAAATTTTTTTATAAACATAAAGATAGCGAAGTGTAAAAAAGAGAAAAAGAAAAAAATAAACGCAGATAATGTCGTCGTAGATCTCTCGGTCTTTCCGACTGTATTCTCTTCGAAGAGCCCACCGGCATTTCCTTTTTTCACCTTTTCTCGCGCTGTTCGCCCGAAGAAACGGAGAGGAGACACCGAAGAAAAAAAAATGAGAAAGGAAAAATGCAAAGCATTCGATTCAGTATAAAAAAAGAAACAAGAATAAAGAGAGCGCAGAAAGAAAAATATAAGAGATGGAAAAATCGTATAAGAGAATCGAGCTTTTCTCGTTCGGAGCGAGAGGGAGAGGGAGAAAGATGAGAGAGAGACGAAGAAGACTCCGTCTAGCGAAACAGTGAAAAGGGGAAGGAGTAGGGGGTGGTTATATGGAAATGTTGGTCAAATATATCATTCCGGCTTGACAGTGCAATTCTCTTATCTGCCTCGCGCCGCCTGCCACTGCTCCTGTATAGACTACGAATCTCCCGTCCGTTCCTCCGCGCGTTCTCTCTCTCTCTCTCGTTCTCTCTCTCGACCCCCTTTTCAGCCCCTAACCATTTTGGGGAGTTCTACGAAGGGAGGACGAGCGGTTAGACCGGGCGGAGGGATTCTGAAAGCCCGATAGAGGATCTGCAAACACGCTTCGTCCCTCGTTCTCCTCCGCTCTCTCTCTCTCTTCGCCCCTCTCTTTCGCTTTCAACCCTCCAACGATCCTCTCCGCAGCTTCCGCCGTTTGGAATTACACGAGCAAACCGGAGAGCCAAATCCGTTGAGTCTCTCATATATATTTGTGTCTCTCTGTCTCTTTTCTCTGTCTTTACATATATGGTATGGATCTCTTCGTCTTTCTCCCACGAGAATCGTACATGACAAACTGCCCGGAGAAAAAAAGAGGCCCAATCGTCAGAATAAGCTGGACGAAATTTCGTACAGGAATTCAGTTTTTTTATTTTCGAGAATTTTGAAAAAAATGAACAATTGGTAGAATCGATGTCAGGATATAAAGCTTTATAGTGTTTTGATTGAAAAATTGTTATTGAAATTTAAAAGATCAGTGCTGGACCCAAAAATTTGATAATCACATTTTACATGTAAATTTGAAATTATCCGAATCAACAAATTTTATTGAATAAAAACAAATTTGTGTTTAAATAAATGAAGAATCATTCATTGACATCGAAGTCACTCGATAAAACGTCACTTTTATTTATTTTTTAAAAAAAAAATTAAAGAATCAAAACATGAAAGCAATTTGCAAATGTACTCTTTTATTCTTTTTTTTTCTCAAGGACGCGACCTCTTATTTTCACGGAATATGAGAAAATGTTTCTCCACGTGATATATTTACGATCGTGACGCAACGGCATTGTTTGGTCGTGCTACATTGACGTGCAAACAGACGGAGAATCAGGAATTCCGATTTTCGGCGCTACCAGCATGAGGGATGAACGCGAACCAACCCTCTGGGTAAACGATCATGCTCTCGCATATTTGTCCTGTTCGTTTGACTAAAAATCCCGTTCGAGGAATGTTCATGAATAAAATCAGCCTTTTTTCACGGGCTATCGCCACTTTGACTTATTGCACGCGAAAGAAACGCGTGAAAAAAGAAAAAAGTATTAACGATAAAGAAAAAGAATAAAATTCACATAATATTATATCGCATGCCGAATATTTAAAAAATCGAGTGAAAAAGTGTTGACGATGAATAAACCAAAAAAAAAGATCAATTCCGTAACGAGAAAGTTGGCAAAACTTTTGCGAAATTTTCCGTCTTGGAAAAAGTGACTCCGAGGAGCCAAACAATCATTTTTATCTTTCTCAAATGGATTTTCGTCCTCGTTTCTTTTCTTTTTTCACTTTATCATTTTATATCGAAGATTTGTATCTTCGGGAAGGAGCGAGAGAGAGAGAGAGAGGTAGAACGAAAAAAAAACGAAAAAGAGGAAAAAGTTTAGAGCCGGAGGGCGAAGCGTGAGCGAAGTGGAACGAGATAGAGCGAGAGAGAGAGAAGATCGAGCTCTCTCTTTCTCTCTCTCTCGTAGCTGAGACGATCATCAGTTTTCCTTATCGGCTGTCTCATATCTTCTCTCGCTTGTACTCTCTTTCTCTATAATTGCTTCTTTTAACTAAGATTCCGGGGATCCAACTTTGCTCCTCAACCCAGCCAAAACTCTGAGGCAACTCGAGGGGAAGGAAGAGATTTGACAAAAAAATAAAGAAAAAAATACTACAATTTCTCGACTGTGTATGTATTATGCTCTCCCCAGGGGCGAGCCAGTATCTTTCCCATTTTTAAATTGGTTCTTATAACTTTAAATATACCGTTGGATATAAAGAAAAAAACGTCGAGAGAATCAAATCAAAGCTCGCCTTTTCCAACTTTCCACTTTTTGTCTTTGCGATTTTTCCCTTTCAAGTTTATTTTATTCGGATTTCTTTATAAATGTTTATTCTGAAGTGAAAAATTGTTTCGTGATGAATTTGTAGCTTTTTTCGGTTGTCAAATGTTTCTAATGAAAAAATTCTAAAATATTTTATTTTTTTGGTTTTTTGTGGATTTTATAGTGTGGAGTTAAAATTCGTCAATTTGTCTCTTTTGTTCGGTGACATTTCGAAACGAGCTGTGGACGTTTCGGTAGCACGACTTCCGGCGAAGGTTGAGAATCGAACGAAATTACTCGGTTTCGCTCGTTTCTTGCAATTAGCGGTTATTTCACGCATTTCACATGATAATTCGCGAGTTCCCGAAGTGAAAAAGGAGAGTAACGGACGGACGATGAAAATTAGAAATATTTTTTTTTTATTTAAAGAAAAAGAGCAACGGTGATACGGGCGTTGGCTCTCGTTCGTTTTTTCCTCTTTTCGCTTCTTTATATACCTTGCACATATTCTCAACACAGTTATACAGCCCGTATTCACGTTGATAGGTTTTTCGCAGTATTTTAAGGTGAAATCCCACTCGGATTCCTACCAGCGTCGTATCGATTCCCCAGGGGGAGGAAAGACCAGAAACTCGCAAACCTTCCGCTCCAGTATACACGCCTTCTCCGCGTAAACCATTTTCTCCGAACACACGACTTATTTCACGCGGAAGTAACATTTTCCCAGGGTAAAAATATTTAGGAGGAAGGATGGAACCATTTTTTGACTTTTACGATATTTTGTCATTTGAAAATTTAATCTTTAATTATTTCCTTTTAGAAATTGGAAATCAATAATAGCTTAGAAATTGAAAATTAAAAATTAGAAGCTTTTAGCTTTTCAAATTTTAATTGTTCTGAATTTTTTATTTTTTAATATTTATAATACGATAATATTAACTTGATGGAAAATATCATTCAATAATTTTTGTCACAGTTACAATTTTTTCGAGAAAATTAATTTTTTTGTGATGGAATTTGGATTGTTTTTTTTTTATAAGATGAACACGAAAAGAATTTTATCCTTCAACTTTTATCTCGGTCTCTCTTTTTCTCTTTGCTGGATTATTTCTTGAGCGACACCGCGACAGCTTTTCCTGCGAACGATGCAATCTTTGAAAGGAGAGCCGCGTCATTAGGTCGCTGCGGTGGTTCACGGGCCATTGCCCGAACCCTTCCTCCCACCGGGCGCTCCTTCGTGGCTCCGCACACAGACGATTCTCTTCCTCCTCGGAGTCTCCATTGTACACGAATTCAGCCAACTTACGCGAAGTAACTCAGAGCACTCTCGATCGAGACGGGGAGAGAGAGAGAGAGAGAGAGAGAGAGAGAGAAAAGCTTGAGAGCTGCCCAATGACACATGACTCGAGACCCGCAATCCCATGAGTCACAAAACCACCCCCTGAGAAAAACGAACAAGAGCTGAGCATTTTTTACAACCCTACACTCTCTTGCTCGTTCTTTATTTTCTTCGGCGAAATCCTCATCGTTCCGTACATTTCCTATCGATTTCGTTGACGTAGAATTTTTGGAGATTTTTTTGTATGGAAAAAGAAAATGAAAAGGTTAGAAATTTAGAGTTGCTGAAATGTGAACTTCAAGTGATGTTTAAGTCCTAAGAGTACGAGAGAGATAAATGCAAAATAAATTCACATTTTTTTTCGAAATGCTGAGTATTTTGGAAAAAATAAGAGTTACACATTCTCTGTTGAATAGAGAGAGCAATGTCTATCTCTTTTTTCTCTGAAAATGCGATTTTTTTCATAGAAAAACGATTTTTACTGAGCACTTAACATCAAAATAGATTCACATTTTTCTTTGAAATGCTAAATATTTTAGAGAAAATAAGAGTTACGCGTTATTCTCTATTGAAAGCAGAGCAAATGTTTAACACTTTTTTCTCCAAAAATTCGATTTTTTCAGAGAAAAGCGTGCAGAGAGATTTTTACGGATCGCATATCACTTAAATATCATGTCAGGGATGAAAATCGATTCTTCAATTTTCAAGCTCTTCCGAAAATATGACATAAAAACATAGAAGTAATAAAAAATTGTTAAATATTACCCTGTAACAAAAAATGTAAGGTGAAAATAACGGAGTATCCAGCTCCCAGTGATAACAGAGTAATCAATAAAGAAAAAGCTGTATCAGATAGAGGAAACAGCTTTTTTGCAGGTTTTTCAACGAGGACGCAGTAAAACTGGCGACCTCAAACGTGGCATCTGTTTCGAACGATCGTAAAAGTCGGCCCGTACGGGAGGCTCGTATATAAAAGTCACTTGATACAGACTATCCTCTTTCCACCCTCTTGAGCACACCAAGATTTTACAGGACCAGGAATAAAATATAGGACAGTGAGAAAGAGAGAAGAAAAAATTTTACTCCTTCCTTTATTTCTTACCCCTTAGAAAAAATTCCTTCAACATTTTTTATCTTCGTTCACACACCCCTTGTCACCTTTTAAGGGTGTACAAGTTTCATACTCTCGTTCATCCAAATATTTTCTATACGCAATAAAAGAAAAAATTATAAATAAATTAATGAAAAATAATTTTTGTTATTTTGGAATCGAAGAACTCAAAAAAGTGGAAAATCTGAAAATGCTGATTGAAAAATTTGTTAAATAAAAAATATATAAAAAGGGTCTTATTTCGATAATGAAGCGACCGTGGGCGAGGCATTATCTTTACTTTTCTCCTCGCTCTCCCCTTTGTTATCTCACTCCTTATTTTCCTGCTTCTTTTTACTCGGCTCTCTTTACACGGTTTCTGGGTGGCTTCCGTTCTCGTATATTCCCTCGGTAACAAGGTCCACTTGGGTGGCTCAGATTCCCCACTTACGTGGCTATTTATTTACCTGGAAAGAGGATCCGGTTATCGATACCTTGCGCGATATTAATATCATTATTATCGAGCTCATCGTCATTATTATTATGACTGTTATCAGTTTTATCAGTCCCGTTATCGTCACTCGAATTATTTTTATTTCGTCATCATTTCATCATTTTGCTACCGATTGAGTTATACCAAATGTTAATTTTATTTTTTAGTTATTCGTAAGATGAAAAATTACAAAAAATTAAAGCGAAATTGATGCAAGCAGATCGTAATTCATTTTTTTATAATTGAATTGGAAGTAATAAAAAATAAACCAATTTAAAAAATTATAAAAAAACGATGATTAAAAATTTGCTGATGAATAGTTGTATGGATAATTATTGTAATATGAAGAATACACGAAAATATGGATTTTTGTAAACTACACGAATGTCCGGAAGGAAATCTCCATGTTCTTAGACTACGACAGATTCTTGAGCAAGGCGAGAACTTTCGCTTTATTATCAAGCTCCTCTCGATCTTTCTCTCTCTCTCTCTCTCTCTCGGCCAATTAAGCGGCAGCAGCTGTGAAAATTAATGGAGCACAGCTTTTAAGATGTAATTGGGCACATTCATAACTCTGGGGAGGTGTCGCGAGCGAACTGGAAGGACGAGAAAGGGCGAATTTTCCTTGAATAAAAGAACAAGACTTTTTTCATTTTCATAATTTTATAATAATTCATACTTTTACATTTTTACATTTAATACAAAAAATCATTTAATTTTCAATCCGCAGTTTTTATACAATCTGAATTTTACTCAAAGCGCCGTCACTAAGAAAAATGTCCCCTGAAAAAATAATGTTTCATTTCTCCCAATTTTTTCCAAAAAACAAAAAAAAAACATGCAAAAATTCCCCATCAAAAATCATTATTCCCTTGTCTGGTGAGTGTGAAGATCGAAATTTGCGGTTTTCGGATAGTAAACTTTCACGCAGGTGGCTAGGGGTTGAGATAAAATGTTCAGAGGGACAGGAGAGAGAGGGCGAGAGAGAGAGAGATTCGAGAGGAAAAGCCCCCGACGCGAGGTCTCTCGGTAGAATGGTGATGGCGACGACGTAATAATACCGAATGACGGGGCATATTTTGCACTCGGAAGCCCAACGAGGAATGGCGAAAGTCGGCAAAGTCCCATCGTGAATGGGAGAGGCGAGAAGAGGAAAGAAGACCGAGAGAGATACACATAGCTCCATGTATACACACACATACACACACACACATATATAAAAAGAGACAAATACAGATAGAAAGAGACAAAAATAAGAGATAGAGCTACTCGAATAGGACGAAAAGACGAGGGGTAGTTTCTCCGTCTCTTTAGGCGCGCTTCGAGGGGCAAGGGGGAAGAAAACGCTCGTAAACATTTCGTAAATTTGCTCCACAGGTGTGCCATACTCGACTGCCTAAGCTTGCCATCGCGAGAGTGAGAGAGAAAGAGAGAGAGAGACAGTTCGCCTATTTACTCGTCCGATATGTCTGGGCACCCTTCTCTGTCTCTCTCTCTCTCTTTTCCTCCCCCTTGACTTGACTATATTCCACCCATTACGTATACATAGGACGATAGTCCAATGGCCAAGATACTATTTCTCACCCTTTGAGGTTGAGAAGTGGAGAGAGTCCACCCTTAGGAACGGAAGTTCATAAATTCGCGATTTCTTTCGAGATTGCGAAAATTTCTCAATTAAATCATTTCTGAAGTGGAAATTGTGGGATTTGAAGAAAAATAATCCACAATTATCCGTCTTACTATCTTAATTATAATTAGTGTGAATTACTCAATTACCCAATATTTATTAAAGTAATTGTATAACTTGAGAAATATTTTGATTCATTAAAAAAAATTTAATTTCTGTATTCGAAGCTCTGACGATGGAAAGCTGGTGAAATCTTTTCAGAAAGAATATTTTTAGTTCTTCATTTACATTTTTCCCAACGAAAAAAAAATCGAAATTAAGAATTAAGCAATTAAGTAAAAAATAATCCACTCCACGCAGAATAATTAAAAATTCACTCTTCTATATTTATCCCACTGAAAATTAGATTCAATGAATTAT
The DNA here is from genome assembly GCA_030522605.1 of Cremastinae sp. B BG-2022a. Lineage (NCBI taxonomy): Eukaryota > Metazoa > Arthropoda > Insecta > Hymenoptera > Ichneumonidae > Cremastinae sp. B BG-2022a. The sequence continues at coordinate 18,459 of JAPYYX010000652.1, read as the reverse complement.
TTAGCTGACGAACTTATCCGAGAGGAAGCTTCATCGACGCGTAAGCTCAATAACTCAAGACAATTAAAAACAATGTAGTACACGAGGCACGCCCGAGGTAACATAAATTGAATCATAAGCATGAATTAGCATTCGTTTAATTTTCCATTAAATATACGAAAATAGATAAGCGAGAGAAAAAAAATGAAAAAAAAATCCCAAGTCTCTTCCTTTTCTCCTCTTTTCCTTTAATAAGGTATCGAGATAATGTTCCGGAAGTGGAATGTTTGTTACATTGTATTATTAAGGCTGCGGATCCGTGAGCGGGGATGTTAAAAAATAAAGGCGAATGTCGGAGAGTATAGAGAACTGGAAACCCTTTTAACTGAGCCGGAGTTAGCGCCGAGTGATGGAGGACCTTCGTGCTCGAGCTACCGGTTTCCGGTTTGCTTCTTCACCGATAATCTCGATCGGTTCACCACCTGCGGCCTCGTGGCTTCCCCCTCCCCCTTCCTCCTCCTCCTCCTCCCTCCCCTCGGCCGACCCCGCGGACTCGCTCCCTCTCGCTCTCTCACGTTATTCTCGTCCATTTCCGGAGGCCCCCGCTCTCCTCTCATTCACCTTACGCTCTCAGCAAATGGATCAGGGTAGATAAAAACTGTAATACATCGAAGCTCGCGCGAGCGAATTTCTCTATCGGCCATCTCGCTTTTTCTCTCTCTCTCTCTCTTTTTACTTCTTCGTCTTCTTCTTGCTTTTTAGCTCTCTCTTCCTTTCTCGTTTCTTCATCAATTCTCCTCCTCTCGCTCTTTCACGAATTCTCTTTCTCAGGAGCGCGCGATCGTAGATATAAATTTTGCAGCGCACCTAATGGTAATTTCATTCGTCTCCGCTCGAAGGTAATTAGAAGAACGGAGATACGCCAGCGTGTACGGATACATTTCGCTCTCTTTCTTCTTTTCTGTGTGTCCTCTTTCTCTCCTTTTTCTTAACACACGCGAGCCTCCGTAAACACTTTTGAATAAATCCAGCGTGTGTGTATGTAAAAAAAGGTCGCTGTACATTTGAGGTGGATGGCCGTTATTAGAGAAGAATCTGAAATTGAAATATTTTGCAGATTTAATCAAATATTTGCTTAATGAAACAATTTCGAGTAATTTATCGAACACTGGCATGAGGAATTTTATTTTAAAGTTTCTCATTAAATAAATCGACTCGAACTGCTCAAATTGTATGAAAAAAAATCTTTAAGAATTGATTTGACAACTTCATAATTTTGTGATAATTTTTCATTCTATAATCTTCAAAAGTTTAATTATAAAAACAACAATATTATAATTTAAAAAATATGACGAAAAACTGCCTTGATAATATCTTGAATTATTTTCATTTTTATCTGACATGAATTCTTTTATAAATCAAATAATTTTTTCAAATTTTTTTAATACACAAACGTTGTCAATGGAAATTATAAAAAAAATCAGTTCATGTGTTTTAATTGTTGTACGTAACTTGTCATTCGAAACATAAAATTCAAAATCATTTCAAGTCACAAATTAAATTATTGCACATTAATTATCAACAGAAAACGATTACAAAATTTTAACAAGAGCCATAAAAAAGATGAAATTGAATAAAATATTTAGAAAACAAAAGAAATTAATTTGGTTCAGGAAATGGCGATTCATCTCAGCGAAAAGTCATAAAATTTTCGGTGGAAAGGATCCCTCGCAGTTGAGCCGGGAAGGGAATTCATCGTTGGTAAAAGGGTTGATACGCCTATACGAGGCAGCGCTTCTCCTCCCTTGGTCCCCGGAGACGCGGAGAGAGTGTACCGAGGTTGGTTAATACACTCATTCGAGTGTAATCGGGCTCGCAAAACTCCATCACACTTCACTAATAGCGCCTCCGGCAGCCTTTTCCGCGAGGAGGCGTGAGAGAATCGCTCGCGAGTTATTAACGCGTTATTTTAAATTTTTTTAAAATACAAAAAAAAAAATTCTAGTTTATATCAGAATTTCCATTAAAAGTTGAATAATTAAATTCATCGAACTTGTAATTTTTATTTTTTCAAGTAAAAAAATTCAATTTTAAATTTAATAATTAAAATTGATGGAACAGAAAGGAAATTTTATTTCATTCAATTAAATGATTAAAATTTATTTTAGTTTTTCATGTATTTTACACTATCTCGGTGTTTTTCTTTCTCTCTCTCTTCTCCGTCAGTAATAATACAAGTCCGATGACCAAAGAAAATTGCGACAGTCGGACTCGACAGCTCGAAAATTACTTCACGCCACGTTCGTTCCTCGCGCGGTAAGAAATAACGAAACGGCGACAAGCTGACTCTCGCCCGTCCGCTGTTCTCTCGAAATGATCGTACAAGCGAAGAAGCTAATACATTTTTAATCGTCAGCCCTCCGGGGCCTCATCGTCGCGAAAATGGAAAATGGCGAATCGAGAATGAGAAACGCAGAGAGAGAGAGAGAGAGAGAGGGAGAGAGAGATTTTTTCTCAGGAAATTAGAGAACGAAGATCCCATTTAAAATGAATGACCGATTGGACATTATTATTGCTGAATTGGATCGTGAGGGGACGAGCGGGCTCAACTAATAACCGTAAATTCTTTTTCCCAGGGATCAATTTTCGTTTGATCTACGATCCAGAATAGCCGAAACCAAAAGATTACGGAGCGTGCGATAAAAGTGGACGGACGAAAAAGTTCCCCATATTCTTTTTTTTTCCTGGGATTTTTCCTTCGTATTCTTTTATTCCGCATTCGACGCTTTTCCTCTCCTGTTCGAGGCTGTCTCGGGCGTTATTTAGCGACAATGTGTCGTGCATAGAAACTGCCCTAAAACAGCCAATAAACGGCGTAACGCGGCTATCCCGTTCAGCCCCCGTCATAGCACGATTTCCCCTGCTTAAGTTTTTCTCGCTCCCCGTGAGGAAAATTCTCCGCGCACCATCTTTCTCCCCCGCGTCTCGAAAACGCGGGAAAACTCCGTTACAGATATATCGCCTGAGTAAAGAATGGCACGGCCAATTTCGTCAGATTTCGGAAAATTGTTGTTACGCTCGGAACGAGGTCGGAAATCGCGTTTAGAATCGACAAACAGCTCGGGAAACTGGACGGGAATTCGCCGAAGAAAACTTTTTGACGCTTTCTCTCTTTTTATTATTTATTTTTTTACTTTCTTTCGCTTATTTTTTTTTAATTTCTGTTGAAGATTTAAAATAATTTTTTTATCGGTGAATATCTCGCACTTTCGATCTTGAAAATCGGACATCGAGTTGAGAAAAACGCGAGAAAAGGGAAAAATAGAGACCTCAGACTGGACCGCCTCGCGGGAAAAATTTGGCCCTCAGCGCATGGGACGACCCGCGGCGCGTTCGACTATTAACTCCCTACGTGATGCGGCACTCAAATGGGACCCTTTATGTTGAGATAATGAAAATTACAAATAGCCGCACCAGGAGGACCTTTGCGTATGCGGAAATACGTGCGTCGACGAGGTTTGCTAGCTTCGCGGATAAACTTACCGCATATACTACGATCTTTCCATCGAGGGGTGAACTTACGAGTCATTCTAATCGAAATTTTCTTTTTCTTGCGGTTTTTTGGTTGATAACAAAAGCTTTAGTTAAGTTTTCGCTGATTTATCAACAATACAAATTGTCAATATCATTTTTTCGTCATTACTAATTCTTCTGTATCCATTTTTGCAATTTTGAGAGTGATTTGTAAATTACTATGGATTTTAGTCCAAGTCAGAGTTTTGACTCAATTTTTAAGTCATTTTTGAGTCAAAAGCAAAAGTATAGCATTCTTATTTTTGTATTTACCCATTCTTTCTTTTTAATCCTCTTGCAGTTCTGATAGTGATTTGTAGATTCTTATAAGTTTGAGTCGAAAGCGATTTTTTTGACTTAATTTGAGTCATTTTTGAGTCAAAAGCACTAAACAATTTTTATTTCATCATTTAATACGAATTCTTTTTTCTGTATCCACTTTCAGTTTCAAGTTCTTGTGAACTTATTCTCATGATTTGTAAAGTCTTATTAATTTGAGTCAAAAACAAAGTCTGACTCAATTTAAGTCATTTTTGAGTCAAAAGCACTAAAAAATAGTTCCCAAAATATCAAACTTTCGACTCTCAATCAGTATACTTCGAATTATATTAATTTTTAAAATAAAACTCTGTACAAATCGAATACTTTAAATTCGATTTGAGTGATTTATGAGTACTTTAATAAAGAATTTACCCGAGAATGAACTTAAAAAAGCAAGAGCATCAAGAAGTGTGGTTTGAGGTTACGGCAATTTTTCCCGGACGTTTATTCCTCGATTTGTCTCGGAAACAATGCTCGCCGCGCGCTCTCATCTCGTGCCCGGGAATATATCGCGAGACTCGTTTTCATCGAGTCGGCGAGAGCGCGCGGGGAGCTTTTGCTCTCCAATCGCGCCGGGCTGGCGTAGCGAAAGGCAAGGGCTCGGAGCGAGCGATTCTCCTGCCCCGCAGTCTGCGAAATTAGTTTTCCCAGATAATCATCAACTCGCTCTCGCATTGTTGTTGTACTTCGCCAGATGTGTGTACACATCTCCGCGTCACGCGTGCCGCATTAGAAACCGCTCGGAGTCAAAAAGCCCCAACTCGAATCCACCCTTTCATCCTTCTCTCTCTCTTTATCTTTATCTTTCTCTCTCTCTCCTCTTCTTCTTCTCCTTCTTTCTCTCTCCTCTCGCGGAATGTAAACTCTCTTGCGTATCGCGACAAATATACGTTTTTGCGCTCCAAATAATACGGGCTCCTTGTTACATATTATCCTTGTCCTCGCTGCTCTTTTGTTCCTGATAAGGAAAACGTATTATTTTTCTGACAGAATTATAATTGAGATCGAACAATTGTTTCGACTTTATTTACAAGCTTTGGGTTTTTATATCTCTTTCGATATATTCGTAAGTGGATAAATTCAAGCAACTAGCAGTATTGGAGTTTTATTTAAAAAATAGGACTGTTTAAATTATTTTGAACATGAAATATCTTTTAAAAAATTTATAAAAAATAAATAAGAATGAAAAAAAATTTGTGGAGCTAAGTATACGAGAAGGGTTGAAATTGATTATTTTGAAATTGAAATTTTATAGAAATGAATGAACATTTTGTATACGGAACTTTAAAAAAAAAGTATTAAAATGCTTACACGTGCCTACAAGGGATCGAGAGTCCCGGCGATGATTCTCGGCCGCATGACCCTTTCGCTCTTTCTCCGGCAATCCCCTTTTCTCGCAGACTTCGACCCTGAGCTGATTAATGTCGCCGAACAAATTGTCTAGAAAAACATGTCGCACGCCATGGTATGTACACCCTCGGGAGATCGCTTTGAATACGATTACGTGTGATGCGAATGCACGGGGTGTCTCGCTAATGTTGAGCCAAACAAAAACACAACAAAAACATTTTATATTTTAACAAAACAAATTTTTATCAAAATGGAAAGACAATTAAAAATAGCGAGAAAAATTTCAAAAATTATTGGATTATTTATTAAACACGACAAATGAGAAAAAAAACACAAATTTTACTATGAAGAAAATACAAAAAACTCCTCTATAAACCTCAAAAAATTTTGATTAAAAACTTTTAAGGATACGTTTTTTTATTAATTACCAAAAAAATTAAAAAAAAATAGAACAAAAAATTGATTAAAATTCAGAAACTTGTCAATAAGACTTTAGACTGCATTTTTTTCTGAATGAACATAAATATAGTGAATTCACCCTATTTTTCTCAATGTAAAAAATAACTCAAAAATCCCGATCTTCTTTCTCTAACAATAAGGTCCACGATATACTGCAGTCCTCGCACTCCATTTCAGGTTTCAATAACAGTATATTCGGGTTAAAAAAAGGCAACAGATATGAGCTGTCGTTGTTTGGCGTTGTTAGAGGACCGGAGCAACGAATATACATATATAGAGAGGGAGAGAAAGGGAGAAAAGAGAGAGAAAAAAGGGTGCGCATGGACGCGTATCCTACCTGGTTTGCCTCCGGTGCAACGACGTCCACGCATGTCGCATAAAGACCGGATTTTATTACAAGCCGATTCAAATTCCTCCGGAGAGTATACGGGACCGCGTGAGCTCTCTCGCGCCCCTGTGGCGCGAGCGAAACTAAAGAGAGCGTGCGATACGCGAAAAAAAAGATACAACAACAACAAAAAATTCAAGGAAAAAAAAGAGGTATTCACCAAAAAAATGAAATAAAAATGTACAAATAAAAGAAAAATGGCGGAAAAAGAAATAAAGTGCATTTGAGAGTCTCGCGGTAAGCTCTCGCCAGGCGTAAAGGATTGCTCTCCTGGCACCAGGGGCAAAAAGTCAATGCGAAGGAAAAAGAAACGAAGGGAAAAGAAAAATCTCACCTAAGCCATAAACCATAAACACGAGACGATCGGGAAAGAGAAACAAAAACTCGTGTACGACATGGCGTAGGAACATGAGTATTCTATTTCGTGCGAATAAAAATTCCGATTTTATTCTCTTTTTATCGCTAACCTCTAAATCTCGAGAATAAATACGCGAGAGAGAGAAAGGAAGAGCAATACGTGTAAGCATAAAAAAAGGTTACGTGTGACGCGTTATTACACGCAAAAGTGAAATTTTTTCTATTTTTGACATTTGGCAAATTAATTCTTTATCTAATTTTTATATACAAGAATTATTTTTCTAGTAAATGAATTTTCTTGTTTCAAATCTTTCACTTTCAGTCGAAAAATCCTGATCAATTCCCAATTATTCAAATAATTGCAATAAATAAATAATTACTATAAACTTACAACTATTAATTGCAAATTTTTTTACTAATTCTTAAATATTTTTTCACTAAAAATTTGATTTTTTCCCATCGTATTTTACTAACGGAAAAAATCACGCAAAAAGAGTAGACGATAAACAGGGATGGAGTGTAAGAAGGAGATAAATATATGGGAAAAAAAGAGAAATGCAAAGAGGAAGATTTTCATCGTGGAAGTGTAGAGGAAGACTCTGCGAGAGATGTAAAAGCGCCAGCGGGGGATCCCCGGGAGCGAGTAGGGGACTGGTGAAATATTCGAGTTTTTGGATGAGCTTCTAAAACGTCGGTGAGCGCAACCCGTCCGAGGGTGAGACCCGAACGAGAAAAAAAAAGTAGAACGCGAACGAAAAGAAGAAACGAAAAACATGGCGGATTCGGGGAGGGAAAAGGAGAGGCGCCGGGCTAGACGCTCGAATGGTAAACGGAGGCGCTTTAGGGCCATACAGATGAGCCGACGAACCGGTCAATCTAAACGACCCTTATCCTCTTTCGCTCCTTAGCATCTCGGATATATACAACACGAGCGAGTTCCTATGATTCCATCTTCCCCCAAACGCACCGACGCAAATTCCATATCCTTAAAAAGATGTAAATAAAGCTCGTCCGGCTGGCCAATCGCCGATTTTCTTACCTAAATCTTGACTCAATTTTTTTCCGATTTTCTATATCCAATGTTTGTATCATGACTTGCGATACGCGGAAATAAAAATCATCGTCCTTAAAGTGCAAACGTATCGGTACAAAAAATAATCACTGATAAAAAAATTAATAATTTTTTAAACAAAAATTTAAAAATTAAATTTTGTTTAGATAGTTTGGAAATAATTATAACAATTCGATAAATAAATCTTCAAATAAGTAGAGTATACTGTAGTCTAGAATAAAGATAAATGATTTGGATGAAATATATTTTTTACCTCGCTGCAATATTTTTTGAGTAAAATTCTTCTCTTTTCGGAATTTCGTGGATAAAATATATTAAAGCTTCATCTGAAGAGAGAGAAAGCAAGGGGTCACGGAAATCGTCGAGAGATCGTGAGTTTAAGAGACTGTTACAAGCTGACGCCACACTCGGGCTCCATAATGGTTGTAGAGGAGTTTCGCTCGCTCGGCGAGGGAGTAAGGGTCGTACAGGAATCGCGCACCCGGGATCGTCGACGTGCAGCAGGTACCATTTCGATCGCCGGGTGTCGGACCCTCGCGACGATGAGTCTGACCCTGTTTGAGGGTGCAATTCGAGGGGCGGAAAAGTTGATGTCCCGAAGACCTGGCCGCGAGGAAGCTGCTGTTACTGGCACCGACGACCATAGGGAACGAGAACTCGCTTTGACTGTCGCGACCCTTCCATTTTCTCTCGCTCTCTATCTCTCTCATTCTCACCCTCTCAGCTATTCGACGACAGCTGCGTACCCAATAACTTTCTTACTCGCCGTTCCTATCCTCTCTCCAACTTTTATCACTTCATCTCGCACCTTCTCTCTTTCAACGAATGGACTACGAAATCTTCAACAACCGAAAAGTCAATTTTATTCGATTTTTTTTTTGGTTTTTGTATTTTAACACATTTTTCATTATTTTGAGGTTTTTTATACATTTTTTCAATAACGTTATTTTTGGAAATTTTTAATTGAAAAGTAATTATAAATTTGATATTAAATATCTTAGTATTTGTAATTGCCAATAAATTGCATTTTAATTCAGCCATTTGAAAATGTGCACAATTTTAAATAATTTTATTTTTTTAAATTCATTTCTATTGTATTAAAATTATCTAAAAATTTGATTGAATATTATTTAGCATAAGATTGAAAGTTCAATGACGAATTATTTTTACGAGATTCGGTAATAAAAATTGCCTTTTCCTTTCCAAGAACAAAATGAATAAAATCGCGTACGCTATTGGCTCTTTCCGAGAATTTACCGCGGACCAAAACAATTATATAAATTCACTCGAGAATTTTCGGGTAAAAAAAATAAAGGCAGCAGTTTTCAGGATCGTAGATTAAATGCAGTCACGAAAGTGTGCACATGTTCGTAAATGTGGAAGCGACGTGCATAAATGTTAGGGGAATGCACTTCGCGTTGGTGCGAGATGTATAAATGCGCGAGCGCGAAATTCGCATATTCGTTCTCACCGGTCGCGGCGTCGCCTATCAGTGACACTCGGCGTGTTAAATCGCTTTGTTGACACACATAACGTGTCCGGGCGAAAACTACCCCTACCGGTGAAAAGAGAGAGAGAGAGAGAGAGCGAAAGTAAAAAAAAAACGCGATGCGGTAATATCGCCCGATCTCCGATCGCGCATTCACGCCCGTGACACACTGCCGACCTTTTTCTCTCTTTTTTCCATCTCGCTATCCCTCTCTGGCAAGGTACGATATATACCTCAACGACGCTTGAACTCTCATTGAATTTTTCATCAATAAATTCGTCCGTGATGTCTGCGCGCGAATAGCTCGTAATGCATTTTTCGTTTTTCAACAAAGAAAAAAATAACATAAATCAGTATCGATTGGGAAAAAGAATTTCTTTTACGAAAGAAGAATAAAATAGTTCTAAAATATGTACAATCAATGAAAAAAATTTCTCATTTTTAAAAATAGTTTATTTGTCAAATTAAAAAAAATATTAATTTTGTTCGATGTGAATATATTTTTCTATTTATCTGAATAAACTCTTATCTCAAACTCTGATCTAATGAAATTCGAAATACTAAAAATTCCTTTGAAAAAAGAAAAATATCAACAACTCTAGACTCCGAAAACCAGAAGTAATTACTCTGACGAGACTTTCGCAACAATTGCGACGTCGTAGGGACAAAAAGTGGAAAAGTTTTCGAAAGCTCAGGCGCATTATCGTCGAGAGAGAGAAACTTGGCTTTTGCGCGCGTACAAGTTGATGGCAGGGTTGGGTAGGGCATACGTGGAACAGCGAAATTGATTACTGATAGTGGTATAGGAAGAGAAGAAACGAGAGAAAGAGCAAAAGAGCGAGAGAGAGAGAGACGAAGAAGAGAGAAAGGTGCGAGAGAGGCTTCGGGGGGAGGAAAGTGCGCGAACTCTCCGTGTGCTTCGTGCACGGTAATGATGTTTTGATGCGAGAGAGGGAGCCCGATGCATGCTCTACGGCAGCGTATCGACTGCAGTTAACTAATGGAAGCTCTCCGATAATTGCGAATCGTCTCCCACCCTTCGATCCTCCCACCAGCCCTCTGCGTGGCTCGAATCTCTATCTATCTTTATCACGCTGAATTCTCGCGCGAAATGGAGAGTAAATGTTGCGCCCGGGCGACAGTAATCATCGTTAACCGGCTCGGTGTACCTTGCTGTACCTCTCCCCGCTCCCGACTCTCTCTCTCTCCCTCTCGCTCTGCGAGCTCACCTCGCGAAATTATACGCCGAGGGGAAGGAAAGTAAAATACGATGCGCACCGCGACCCTCTCGCTCTCCCTTCTTTCCCGCATCTGGCCCTTCCCGCGAAAATGAGCGGGAAATCGCTTGGATGAGTGTACTTTGCTGTTTTATCGCCAGTTCCCAAATTAACGACTCGACGGCGCGATGAAAAAATATTATCGATTGCGGGCGAGAGACGAGAACGAGTGGAAAGGCGGCGATTGAAAATTTTGCGAATATTACAATTTTTTTTGTGTTTCAAATAATGAGTTGGAAAAAAATCATTTTTCATCGTTTTTTGAGTAATTTATTTGTTGTAAGGAAAATTCGAATGTGAGGGAAGCGCGCGTCATTCGCGTCGTTAGCTATTCACGTCTCGATGATCTGAGCATGATGGACAGATTAATCGTACACGCGAGTTATCTATAGACGAGATAGTTTAATCGATTAATCGATCGGCAGTTGATACGTGCACGTGCACAAAAACACTTACGTGCGATTGTGTCCAATCATCTCTGTTTTGCTTCATAATAGTACTCACTTTTAATGCATCTGTGCACTTTGTATAGTTTTGCGAACAATACGTTTTATGAACTTGCAAAATTATTACAGTCGTAGAAAAGTGGATTTTAATACCAAATTTTTATTTGTTTAAGTAAAAGAAAAAAAAATTAAGATGGGAGATAAAAATTATTTGAAAAAAATTTTTTTATTTAAAATATAAATTACAAAATCATCTACAAGGTAAAAAATAATTTATCAATGAGCGATTTACAATTATTTTGTAATATTTTGATTCAGTTTTTCATAACAAATATTTGTTTGCAATTTTTTTTCGAGATTTCTCTTACGAAAGAAACGTCAAAAAAATGCACTCGTACATGTTTCGGAACTCGGTAGCAAAATTCTTTTTTCCTCTCTACCATTTTTCGTATCTTTTTCCCTGCAGCGGGAGAAAAAAGCAAATTCACGCTTTATTCATGTATGCGCAACTCCGGGGGCACTAAATTTAGTCACGGTAAAAGGACGAGTGAAGGGAAAGCTCGGAAAAAAGAAAGAGCGAAGCGCGGTGTGGGAAATATCGGAGAGTGTACAACACTGACGCGTTTCACCCTGGATTTTACACGCCACTTTTTTCCAGGACGACTAACAGTCATATGCTCGGTCCCTTGTCCGCCAATATCACTATATGCATATGCGTGCATAAACTTTTTTTCATCATTTTTGCAGATTTTTTTAAAATTTTCTTTTTACTATTTCGTTCAATACATTTTTAGAATTTTTTCTCGGCTTTTCGTCCATCCGAAACTGTAGAGACTTTTCTGATAAAAACGACGTATATCAAAAACGAAAAAAAATTGTTAAAAAATTATGAAATGAAAATTTATCGTTTGTGCCAAGTCAAATTATTTAATTATTTTATTCGCTTATTCATCAACTCACATAATTTCTTTAATTTTTTATTTTCATTCTAACATTAACGTATTTTTTAAACCATATTTAATTACGTGATTATTGTCATGACGCGAGCAATGGTCAGACAAATTCATACACATTGCCCTATAAAGTACCGTTTCGAATCGAGACACTAATAACGAGTAGAGTAAATAAAAATAGGAAACAACGAGAAAATAAATCGATTTTTCCACGACTTTGGGCCGGTTGCAAGGGTAGCGAAAAAAAAGCATTAAAACAAGTCGAACTCTCAAAAAAGGGAGAAATCCACCCCAAATGTTCTCGAGCGGTGAAAAAAAAGAATAACGAAGAAGGAGGACGGAGGAGAGACGAGAGAAGCTCGAGAGGGAGGAAAAAAAGCACGAGCTTCATTTCAACTGTAAAATTTTATCGCGTCGCCGGGTTAAGTTTTCCGGCCGAGGCGACGATATTTTTTCTCAAGCTTTTTTCCCCCCCTCTCCTCTTTTGTTTTTTTTTCTTGTCGCAGAGTCTCTTCTCCCGTTTTCGGGTGTATACCGCTCTCGAGTCTCTTTTTCCTCGGCTGGCCCGAGAGAGGATTTTCCCTCTCGCTTCGAAGTTAACGAAAAAGGAATAAAAAGAGAGAGAGAGGTAGAGCGAGAGAGATGATATACGTATAGATAGCGAGAGTGCAAGATGGAGAGAAAGAGAGAGGAAGAAAAAAAAGAGGAGAGTGGGGGCTGGTCGGTACGCGCCATTGTTCAGGCGATATTTCAGCTACGGGGGTGGCTTGCCAAGCAGAGTCCCGGCAAGGGGCTGGTACAGTCAGCTGGCTGTGACATGCCTCCAACCCCCGAGCCCGGGATATCGGCGAGCCGCTTAGAAACACCAGAGGCTGAAAAGGGACCTCGAGCTTTCAACCTACCGACACGTGCGCTTTTCTCTCGGACCTTTCGAATGAAATTTTTTTCAAAAAGGGAGAGACCACAAAAAGAAAATTCCAAGATTTTTTTTGTACGTTACCGACAACATTTTTTATTAAATTTTTATATCCTTGAGGGACTTATGAAGGTCAGAGCTTGAGGGGGTGTCATTTGACCTTAAGATTACTTTTTTGATGTTTAACTGCAATTTTCGAAAAAAACAAATTCTAATGTTAATAAATGTCGAACTTTCAGTACGTCGGAAAATAACGTTTAGTATTTATCCAATATTAAAGTAAATTTAGAGGTCAGAGCTTTTCGAGCTTTTGTGAAAAGCTCAAAATTTTTATTAAAAGCTTTTCCATGAAAACCTTTTGATCAATTTCTTTGAATAGCATAGAAAATACCCAATTAATTTGCATTAAATTTTTCAAGGGCAGAAAAAGCTCAAGCTTTTTCCGACCTTGAGAATTTCGCAAAAATCTTCGAGAGAGAAATAAAATGGCGGAATCGACGGTTGATAATTATTATTCATAAGATCATCCCGCGACAGTCGACCGGGCGTGAGACTAAGCAAGAAAGATGCGCCGCAAAACAAGCACATCCAGCCCTTCGCCCTTCTCTCCCTTTCTCACTCACGAAAATTGCATCTGGCCCATTTTCTCTCTCGAATTTTCTTCTACAGATATAACAAGGCGTAATGCTCGTACGTATATAATATCGAGGCATGTTTGCTCGAGCGAAGAAGGGGAAAGGCAAGACTCGAGTCAGTCGAGCGGAAACCCAATCACTTCCGGCGTCTGCGCCCATTAGGGCGCTACGACGCTGACGTCGGCTGACGCGCGTACACCTCCAACTTTCTCTTACCCTCTCTATTTCATTTTTACTCCCTTTTTCTTACTTCTTTTTTCTCTCTTCTTCTCCACTTCCCACTCCTCTTTCTTCTCGCTCTGTCTCTCCGGACCCTTTTTTTTCTTGTTCCTTTTTACTCCAGCGATTTTCTCATCCCTTCGCGATCGTCTCCGTCCATCGATATCGAGAATTCCGAGCACTGGACCTCCTTGCCCCGCGCAACGGACGAAGGCGATTCACCCCCTTCGAATTCACGAACAAACCGCGAAAGGGGCGCGATTCTATTGTTCCCTAAGCACTCGATTCGTGAGAAGTCCACTTTCAGTCCACAGTTAACAGCTCTTCTGCTCTTTCCTGCAAATTTTCTCGCCCTGGAAAGACAAGAGGCTTGAAAAAAAAAATTGAAAGAAATTTTTTCTCGTTTACAGAAATTTCTCGTTTATCGTGCATTAATATCGATATAATTATATTAATATTAAATATTTTTTTGGTAATTAATGACAATAAATAGTATAACGATTTTATCTTCTTTTTCCAGGTTTATTAATGCGAGACGCAGAATCGTGCAGCCAATGATCGACCAGAGCAACAGAGCGGGTAAGTCGAGTCCGGACATGCCAGCGACCACTTATGAAACATTCACACACACACGAAACACTGCTTATTACACTGATCCGCGTATCGATAACGGAAATGCGATCGACTACCGATTCGACTCAGATGCCAGGAAATACGCGTATCCGATCTACCAAAATATTCACGAGTCTTCGAACTCGTATCCCTTCATGTGAACCATTAATATTATTATTAATTAATAGACACATTAATGCACTTGTTAAGGTCTGAACAAATGTTTTCTATATCAATTCAAACTCCAGATAAAAGTTTAATTACATTTTTTCTTCTCAATCATTATATTCAATTATGTTCATTGATTGTTCATTTATTCTAAAACTTTAGTACCAATTACTAATTTTCCGTATTTTTTGTTCGAGTTCTTTATTACTAGGTTTAAAAATTAGAATTTTATGCATTCAAAAATTGTATTAGTTTAATAGTTAATTTTTATTAACTCCAATTTCACTATAATTTTTTTTTTATATAACGATTGATATTAGAATCTTTTTAATTATACAAATTTTTGTCAAATTTTCTCTCAAATGTACGAAAAAATTAATAAACTTGTTTCACAAAATAATAAATCCAATTCGATATCAAATATTAATTTCCTACATATAAATTAATAAAACATTCGTGATTATGATTGAGGAATTTACTTGTCACGAACGGTATCCCTTGGATCAATAACAACGATAATAATTAATAACAGCAATCGGAATTAAAGAGACAGCGAGGGTTATCAATCAAGGTGTCCAAAAAGCGCGAGAAAGATTTAATAACTCGAAAACATTATAGGAATCGTGAGGAGCGCGATTATGTAGAAACGATGGAGAGTTTCGGGCAATTATCGTGCTTCGTGTAACATTAACGTCACGATTGGTCGATCCCGGAAAAAGGTAAATGCGCGAGAAAGGTTCTTGTAACCCGTCGTATTTGGTTCAAGAGTGACCGAAACGGGAACGAGAAGACCGACGAATGATTCGAACCCAACCAGACTCGTATCATTCTCCTTTTTCCTCTCCATTTCTATTTATCATCTATATCCATATATTGAACTCAGCGTTTTTCTCTCTTTCTCGCAAAGCTCTGCTCGTCTACCCATGTAAAAAGCGTAGCTTTCTCGCGTCAGTCGCATTAGCGCGCAGATTGATTAAATTATCTCGCGGAAGTGAGGCCGAGCGACCATTAGCGTCTCGCAGCATCGAGTGTCGAATTAGCCCCGAGATGTCCGAGAGCGAAGTTTTCTCGTACCAGGATCCAGCCAACACTCGAGCCGCGATAAATAAAGAACAGCGCAATTTCGCGTACACCTTCACTATCTCTTTTCTCGACATTGACAAAACCAGAAATAATTTTTTCATAACATCGATCCGATCAAAATTTCCTGTGTAGAGAACAAATTTTCGATCGCAAAATTAATTTCTGCATTTTTTTGCACATTTAATATTTTTTTGACAAGTATCTATTTTATAGTTTCATAAATCAGTATTACACAAATGAGATATAAATACCATCAAAACCAATATTCAAATCTCACATGGCGTTCAGCAACTTTTTATTAAAACCGTAAAAATTATTTTTATTATTTTTTTATATTTTCAATCATGTCGATTAAATTATAAAAATTCTTCATCAATATTATTATCGCGATAGTATTCAAAATGTCACCATAATACACGAAGAATTTTACAAAAAAATAACGACCATGTGAATCTTTTAAAAATTCTTGTTCTTTCCAACTATAAAAAAGTCCTCATTGTTTTTTTTTTCAAGATAGTATCTTTTTTGGTAAGGTCGTAAGAAAATAAAAAAGTTTTGGGAAAAAAGGGATAATAAATTAGTTGGTTAGAGGAGTGAAAAGAGAAAGAAGTGGCTGAGAGGAGAGACTCGGTAGCCTCGTCTCGTTTGTAAGAGGGACCGGGAGAAGGTGGATAACGTTCCGGATAACGTTCAGATAACGGCGGGATAATTGGTAGCGGTGATCAGAGCGAGTTTTACGATCCGGCAACACGCTGCTTTGCTCTCTCTCTCTCTCTCTCTTTCTCTTTCGGTTTCTCGTTTCTCGAGTTTTCTTCCTTCCCTGAAGGAAAAGACAACGAGAATGGAAGAAAAAAGGTCGAGGGGTTGATACGCTATTTTCTCGCTGTACGTTCCTCCTTCGGCTGTTCAACGGCCGAAACATGAGAACCGATTCGCGTACGCTTTTACGACTGGACTCCTCATAAACACTCGCCTGAGTTACGGCTTGTTTGTTTTCACCGAAACTGGACCGTTCTCTCTATCGGAATCCTCCGAACGTAAGAATCCGTCCTGCACAAGATTTCGCGTCCTTTTACAGCTTCGGATTGACCAAATTATTTCGTCAAAAAAAAGTATTCATGTAACAAATGGATATTTCATTTCAGCATAAGTCTCGATATTGGAAAAATTTTCTTCAGTTGATACAATTCGATTTTCATTCATTATGATTATTTTAGTATTTGATTAATTTTTTATTTATTTTTTTTTTATTTTAATTTATTCGTCATAATTATCTGATTCCAATAAAGTTTGCACGAAACTTTTACACGTAACTTGGAGATTGAAAGTTTTGATATTAACTCAATGTGCACATTGTATAAAAAAATTCATAATTTATAATTTGCAATGAAATCTCGAAAATACATTTATGTTTGCAAAACAGGAAAATTAATCGACTGTTTTTGGCTGAAGGTTGGATAAAAATCTGTTTCCACTAAAGTATGTAGTGACTGTCAAGAAGAGAAAAATGTAGTACCAAAATAGCTAGTTAGATTGAGAGCAAACCTTTATGACACTATAAGGTAGAGGTCAAGTTTATGGCACAAAAGTTTATGAAGACAGTTCCCGAACGCTTATAAAAAGTTTTATCTCCCGAATGTCAAACGAATGTCAAATTATTATAGATACTTAATGCATATACGAAAATAATAAATATATAAATACGCAAAAGACATTTAAAAATTGTTTATAAATAAAAACCCAAGAAAAATTATCCACGTAATCGTATTTTACTTACAATTATTATTTACTACTATTTTTATATTTATCAACCCGAGAAACTAGTTAACATTTCATTCCATTAAAATCAAATTCCATTAACTACATTGAAATAACAATCTTTCAACTAAAATATTAAAAAACAAAATTTTCTAATTGTACTCAAAGATAAGAAATCTTTCCAACAAATTCAAAAGAATTCACGTCTGTAGAGAATGAGAAAAAAAAAGCGAAACGAATTGTATACTTTCTGTTGATGAATCCTCATGACTGGAAAGAAAAGTGCATATTGCACGGATTATTAGAGAGCGAGACAGAAAGAGAGAGAGCGCTCGTTCATCCGTAGAGGGAGAAGCTCGGGTAATTACTCTCAACTCTAGTATATACGAAGGGATGGAAAAGACATGAAACGTAAAAAAATATTATGTACGCATGTTATTACGGTGCGTATGTATAAACGACTCGTCACGAATCTCGTGAGAGAACGCTCGTCATAATCTCAATAAACATCGCTCATATACTTTTCTTTCCTTCTCCGTCTCTCTTTTTCTCTCTCTCTCACACACAAATATTTTCTCTCTCTCTCTCGCTCGTTCGCGAATAACCTCCGCCCTCTCGTGAATTTTACGAGACTCGCCATTCCCGCGTCTCTCAAGTGCGTATCTTTTCGAGTTACCTCCGGGGAGGGAAAAAGTGATTCGCGACGAGAAATTTCCAGGAGAGAGCGCGAGAGAGATAAAAATTTCTCTCTCTCTTTCTCTTCTCGGGGTCGGACTCTGTTGGGACGTGACAGGAAATTGTATTTTCGGTGTCCAGAAAGGGAATAAGATAATGTCGTTTTCGCGAATGCCCGAGCGTTATTTAGCCGGGCTAATACTCGGAGAAACGCGAGACCATCAAAATATCATAATTGTCGGTCCGATGCTTATTGCTTATTTCACCGCTCCACGGTAGCCGGGGGTCAAATTCATCGAGAAAATACATAAAAAGATACCCCCGCGCTTTTCGACATTCAAACGTACCGACACACAGCCGTACGTCATTTCACCGAGGGAAAATAAAAAGTTTAAACGAAAATTGGCGATAAATCAAGTATTTCCGGTAACCGTTCATTCACGATTTTTCTCTCGTCTTCTCGCAACTCTGTGTTTTATTTTTAACTTGAGAAACACTTATTTACTTTTTAAACGCAGTCGACTTTTACAATTTATTCATTTTTTATTATTTTACGAACTTTTTGCACTATTTTTGTTTTTTTTTCTCGATAGTCATTCATTTAAAATATTTATTTAATCAATTTTATTCAACTAAAAAATTAGGAAGGCTGTATTTAGACACAGCCGTAGCCTTTGAGCGTGAAACGCCTTTTGCAATTTTTTAAAAATGATATTTTTTAGAAATATT
>JAPYYX010000651.1:0-44941 GCA_030522605.1 Cremastinae sp. B BG-2022a | reverse complement strand
GGCCACCAAATGGTGGCTGCATATGTGAGTCGGGGTAGCAGTATGGCCTTATAGAGCCATATTGCTGTTCGGGGTTTTATCCCCCATGTTTTCCCCATGTATATTCATTTTCTAGTAATTAAATAAACAGCATATAAGTTATAAAATATATTTGCACCAGTTAAATTGTATTTGTTAATTAAATTAAATTGAAAGATGAAAACGTAAATAAAAGTAATTTCTTAAATTTTTGTCTAAAGTCCTTCTCTAAATAGGTAACAAAATTAGTTTAAAAGCTCTTAAACAATTTATTTCATACGAATTAAAAAAAATCGAGTTAAAAAAGACAGGTTGAAAAATGATAACTCTCAATTTAAAAATAAATTTGTTTTCATTGTTTTTTATTGTACACTCCTTCTAAATGATACATAAATAAATTTACATAATTTATGACAGTGGTGAGAATCGTGCATGTGAATTTTAATTGCCATCGGTTTAAGTGAATTTTTAAAAATGATTTTAGTCCAGTAAATAAAAAAAAATTGTTCCTTCAATCGAACAATCCTTTAAATTCTCATTAATTTCTTTTTAATTCAATTTACTTATTAATTTATCGATTTATCATCATTCTTCTGATCGTCGTTGATCTTTCTTCAAAACGAGACATTTTTCTTTCTCTTGGAGATTGATTTTTTTTTCTTGATCTCCTTTTCCGGTTCCATCTTTTTATCTTTTTGCTCGTTGCTCTCTGCGGGCTGGTCGTCGGGAAGGGAATCGATCCGGATTCGCCGGTTGTAAATTCCGTGAACGAGGCCGGATGGTAATCGATCAATTTCCTCCATTTTCGTCCACTCGAAAGTTTTCCCATCGGAGTGCCTCCGAGTGTCGAGTCTTCGCAAATTCGATTTCGCGACCTGTCGATCGATCAATTTCGATTTTTCCGAATAGTAATCAATATTTTTTGCCTTCTGATGATATTTATCAATGTTCCTCGAATTTTCAATACAATTATCAACTCTATCAATTTTTTTCTTATTCTGCTGATTCTCCATTTTTTTCAAATTTTGCGAATATTTCTCCATTTTTTTTAAATGCTCGGAGTAATCGTGCGTCTCGGATTTGGTTTTTTGCGAATTCTTGTCATCCTCGAGATTCGAATTGTCGAAGCGAATCGCGTGTCGCGAGAACGCGCTGTTCGCGTCCTCGAGGCAATTCTTCGCCTGTCGAATTTCCGCGTCGAGGTCGATCATGTCGAACATTTTTTCCTGCATGTCGCGACGACGTTTTCGCAACTCGGCGAGATCGCGCTCGAAAGCTTCGGACTCGCGTTGCTTCTGGATTCGACGCATTTCCAATATCGCGTCGCAACCATCGACTTCCGGTTCCGGATCCCCGTCGACCTCGTAATCTCGCGGCTCCTCGTAATAGTCCAAATACTCCACAAAATCGTCGATCTTTCCCGAATCTGCGAGGGATCGAGACCCTGTAATATTTACATATTTATTTTTTATTAAAAAAAACACATATTTTATAAATCTTTAATATTAAATTTAGGACTCAATTTTTACAAATTTTTCAGCTCATTCGTTTCATATAAAAACTTGAAAATATCGAAATTAATCTGAAAAATATTATCTGTAGTTTTTTACATTTTATTGCGTTTGCGTTACGTTTTTGCTCAGTGGAGCTTTTATTGTTAATTTTTCATTTAGCATTGAAAATAATTGAACGAGTAGTAAATAAATTTTTAAAAAAACAATTTTCTTATTTTTGGTCCCTGATTTTTTTTTCTAGAATTTATCGATAAAATTTGTTATAAATAAATCATAGCAAAGAGAGGAAGATTACTTTTTGTCTTCCTAAATATTTTACAACACAAAATGTATATTACAATTATTAATTATTGCTATTAATATCTCAATTAACATTTTTGTAAATAAAAATAAATTGAGATACGAATATTTTAGGAAGTATAAATAAATGATTACATAATCTCATATAAGAAAAAAAATGAAAATATTTTAGATTAAGCAAAAAAGTTGTAAAAAAGTACCAGAAAAAATTGTAATATGAAAAAATATACCTTTGGAAATCCAGGGGCATGCTGTCTTTTTTTTCACCGGGAAAAGAACGATCAAGATTAAGAATTATGAGGTGAATCATGCTCTGGGAATATAAATTGAAAATCAAGGAAAATTGGACGTGATTGAAAAATATCGACAAAACTGGCTCAAGGAATCATAATTTATTCGTAACAACATTAAATCGTGTAGGAACTATACATAAATATCTTTTCTTTTTTTATTCTCTCTTTTTCTTCAATGATATAAATATATGCGCGTGATAAATATTCGTAAACAAATATTTAACGTTATACGATGAATGATAATATTCATGAACAATATCAATCGTTGATAATTTGATTATTGGAATATATATATATTTTTTAATTTCTGCGTGGAATAGAAGTCGACCCACAATTTTCAGTATGTAATTTTTTTAATGATTATCTCGATGAAATCGAAGTTAAAAAGTTGTCTTTTCGTGGAAGGAAAAAAAGAGTTAAAAAATATTAGTTTTCGTTATGGCTTACGCGTTTGTTTATGAAAGAATTGACTTCGGTGTGAGATATCCGACTGCGAATTCGAAAGCTTCGTCGTAAACTCAGTAAATGAGTTAAAAAAAAAAATCGAAAGAGTAGAAATATTCGATGTTGGTTTTTAGTGAAAATTCAGACTGTAGGGAAATTCGAAAGCTTCGTGATTGCGCTTGAATAAATGAGTTGAAAAGTATCGAAAGAATTGGTGACTTTCAACTGCGAGGGAATCCAAAAGCTTCGCAGCTCACGATAATCGATAAAAATTTCGATTTATTAGAAATAAATCATGAGAGTGTCAAAAAAAACAAGACGAGAGCCGCGGATCCTGCGAGGGCTCGTCGATTAAAAATTGACGTGTTTCTCAGCGCGAACGGTGATCTTCTTGCTGGAAATCGATTGCTGAGTGAGCGCCTCGTCGGAGCCGGAAGTCTCGTTGACGAGAGCCCGGAGCGCGGCGTTTCTTCGCTCTCTCTTTGCCTGACGCTCGGCCATTTCTTCCATCTCGGTCTCGAGATCGTTCAGTCGGGCCTTCGTCTGTTTTGCCCGTCCCGCTGCCCCGGTGAGGAGTTCCTCGTCGTCGTGGAGCTTCGTCCACTTCGTCAGGCCGGATTTCTCATCCGCGAATCGATCGAGTGTCTCGTCGCTGAGCAATTTGGATCGTCGCTTGAACGTCGTCTCGGCCTCCTCGAAGGCGCTCTTCGCCAGCCTGGAGGCCTTGCTCGCTTCCTGGATCGCGTCCTCGGCCCGTCTGAAGTCGCCGTATTGCTTCTCGTCGTCGAGGCCGAGGGACGTCGACGCCTTGAAGCGTCGCGTCGTCGCCGCCACCTCGCTGGCGAAATCGTCCGCCATGCTGCGCCGGGTGCTCCGCTGTCCGCGTATGTCGTATACCGTATCCTCCTCATCGTTCTCGAGATGACTTAAGCCCCGGCCCCGAGACCTACCCACATCGAAATCAAGGTCAAGGTCACGCGGCCCCGAATACTCGCCCCGACCCCCTGCAAACGTCAAATCCACGTCAGCGCACAGCCGATCTTTCAACCATCTTCTTCGCTCACTCTCCCACTATCAATCTCGCTTTGCTGGATATTTTTTTTTGTTTTCTTTTTTCTAGTGGATCTTGTTTTTTTTAAACCAGTATTTTCTGTTGAGCTACAGGCAAGAACGATTTTTGATAAAATTGTAATATAATAAAAAACAGTATGCTTTAAAAAATAAATATAAATTGATTATAAAAAAAAATTTAGTATGATAAAATAATGCACTAAATCTTCATTTTTTTCTATTTTCACTATATCCCTTTGCTGGATCTCTATCTGAATTTAAGTCTCTGATTTTGAGCATTTTTTCTCTTTTAGTTTATAGGCAAAAACAAATTGAAAAAAATTATGATATAGTAAAAAATGTTGTATAAATATTTGAAAAAATGAATATAAATGTAGGCTAATTTAAGGATAAATTCAACTATAATAAAGTAATCTGATAAATCATTTTTTTCCACTGTCTCACTATGATAGTTATTTGTCTTTTGGTATCCGGATCTCATTCTGTTTTTTATCTATTCTTTTTTTAATCTGTATGAAATTATTTGACGAAAGTATGTGTATAATAGAACATTGGATAATAAAACTTGTACCGCTAACTATTAATAGTTGTCTAGTGATTTTTTCTTTACTCATTTTCTCAACTAACTTCCATTCTATTTTTTATAATCATTTTTATATCTATTATGTTTATATATTTTTTATAATTGTTTTATAATTATTTTCGCAAATACGCCTTTAAAAAAATGTCACTATAATCTGTATATAGTTTTACTGTAATTTACTAAAATGTATGGTGATACTTAATTTGTCCAAAACTATTGTGTATCATTGTCATGTGCATTTTTCTCAGTCTATTGGCTGCTCTCTGCTCTTTAGATATTATTGTGTAATTATTTTTATTCTTATTCACTCTTTGTTGATTTTTGTTTCATCTATACCTCCCCCTCTTCTTAATCTATTTTTCATTTTTTCGTTATTTTAATATTCAATCGTTTCCATCAACTTCGATTTTTTATCATTCACTTTTTTCTATTTTTCAATTCTTATTGTTCTATCATTCTTTACTCTTGTTTCGTATTTCTCATTGTTCATTATTTTTACCACAATTTGTCGATCATCATTTTTCATTAATCTCCGTCGTCTATTTCTTTCATAACTCATTTTTCATCATCTAACTCTCATAATCACTCTCACCCTTCACTGTCACAATTGTCAATATTAAAATTTTCTACTCCATTAAATTCTTGCTGATTACAAAAAAAAATTGTTCAAAATATTCGCGAGTGTTGTTAATTCATTTTCATAAATATGTATAAATATTTTTTTTAATAACGTGTGTCGAACATTTTAGAAAAAAAAACTTTTTTTATTGAACCTTTGGTTGTTTTAACAGAGGATTACGATACAGTGTGACAATTTTAAACTCTCATGAAACTTTATTTCATTTTTTTCATTCATTTATCATTTGTGTTTCGAATTTTTTAAAAATCATTTTATCATATGTTTTTTTTTGAACGCTAAATGCGAGGGAATTACTAAACGTGAAAAACGAGGATTTAGGCACCAAAACGACAAAGAAAAACAAAGATTCTAAAATCTACGAGACGTTTACAACAAAAATCAAAGTCTTGAGAACATTCCGAGATAGGAGAACGTGCTTTTTGGTCGAATTCGTTAATTTAAAGAATTTTTTTAAGATACATGTTTTAAGAATCGTTTAAGGAGAACAATTTTCGAGAGAATTTGATGATTTTTTTTTTGAGGAGATAATGTTCGAGGAAAACATTTTTTAGGACACAATCGTTCACATAATTTTTAACAAAATATTTTTAAGGATCAAATATCCTTTTTTTTAATAAAAAAAAAATTTTTGATTATTTTTGTATTTTTTGGAAAAAGCCGGAGAGAAGGAAAACTAGAGACGTTTCGACACTAAAACGAAATATATATTTGATTTGTTTTAAAACCACTTTGGTAAACGACTTAGGAAGTTACCGATGTCGCTACGCCTCGCCGCGATCTCGTCCGCGAAGCTCGTTCTCGGCTCGCTGAAGAGAGGCCGCGAGCTGTACTTCTTGTCGAGATTGTCGACCATCGGCTTGTAATACGACTCGCCCTTGTCGTAGTTGCAGCCGTAAACGCGTGTGCGTGGCCTGCTGAATATCCGGCTCGACATGTTTTTATCTCTCGAGGATTAACTTCCGGTTTGATGAATTTCCGCTTCCGGATTATTCGAACCTCGAGCTGGCGATGGAAACAAAAATTCACAATGATTAGCGTTCAGTCAATTTTTAAATAAATTTTGAGTTTCAATTTTTTCAGTTTTTCTAGTTGGAGTTTTTTTGATTCTTTTAAATTTTCAAAATTTTTTGTACTTTGAGTTTGAGGTATAAAATATGATTCGAAAGTTTTTATCGTTTGAGGATTAATTTTTCGGTTTGATGAATTTTTACTTCCGGTTTATTTCAACGCTGAACTTATAATAGAAATCAAAATGAACAAAAATTACTCGATTTTGGATTAGATTTTGATGAAAAAATGTTTTAAAATTCCTATGATAAAAATTTTTCTCTTTACTTTTTAAAATTTTCAATTGTATTATATTTTGTCTTGTGTTATCGATTGTGTCTCGACATTTTATATCTTTTGAGAGGATTTGTGTTTGATGAAAACAAAAATATTGTATTAAAATTAATCGCTCAATCAATTTTTAATTGAATTTGGATTTAAAAGTGTTTATATTTAAATTATATGAAGTAAGCCAATTTTCTATTTACTTTTTTGACGTGTATGAAAAATTCAATTCTTGACAAAAGTGACTTTTTCATGGTAATTATTAATATTTAGTTTTTTTTACTGTTATTAAGTTGATATTTTTCAGCATGTGATTTAGAATGTTGCTCATTAATACGTTATACTCATTAATAAGTATATGATTTACTCTAACGTTTTATTAAAAATTTTCATATTATTTCCTTCCTTAGAAAATGAAAAAAACAAAAACTTTAGATCAATTTGTTAAACTCGATTGTTAAGATTGTTTATGAATGTTGAATATCGAAAAAAAAATTATATTTTTATTGAATTGTTAAAGTTAATTTTTCATAACTACAACGTTAAATTAAAAAAAGTTTAGAATTAAATATGTTTGAATCATTCGTAAATTAGGACGAGAACTGTTAATTTTATTCACAGATAACGTGTCGAAATTTTAGCAACTTTTGATAAATTTTCGAAAAATTGGCCATAGACAAACTTTCAACTTTTCGCTCTGGTTTTAAAATAGGAGCTTCATAAACAAAATATTAGAATTCAATTAATTTTGGAGCTGAACTATATTTATATTTAATCTAATTATTTCCAACTATGATATTTTATTTTTTCGTATAGTTTTGCAAACTAACTTTCAACTTTTTTCTTCTGTTGTAAAAAAAATATTATACTTGTGTAATGACGCAAATGCGGAAAAAAATGGGATCTGGAACGTTTATTTTTCTTTCTGACGAGAGCGCTCGTGTCGCCGCGAAAATAGAACGAGTCTAATTTCGTTCGCGCCCGAGCGTCGGAATAAAAAATCGTAGTCGTCAAATTATGAAAAATACTCGAACAGGATACAAATTCTTAAAATAAAATACGAAAAAAAAAAGATTATAAGGCATTAGAAAGAAATATGCTCAAGAAAAAATCTTCCATACGATTGCTCTCAGCGTTATATTTAAGCGAAAATAAAAATAATTGAGCTTTTTCACGAATTGGAGAAAAAAAAATCAGTTTCGTGTATCGTGACTCGTTCCCCTTTTTTTGGCTTGCAGCTCGTATTACGCAACGGCAAAGTTAACAAACGGAATACGAGCGCGTCGAGAAAGAGAGCGAGAGAAGGTGAAAGAGAAAGAAGTTCCTCCGCTGATGTACTCCGCCAAATTTAGACTTGAGAGAAGATTATTTTCTTCAAAATCTCAGCTTGGATATCGATTACAATTCATCCACCGGCTTTGCCAAAAATTTCAAATTCCCGAAAAATTTTCAACACGATTAACGAAACGTGATCATCGATAAAACACAAACACAAATAAATCATTTCTAAGTTAAATTGCTGAAGCATGAAAAAATCACCATAAGTAGGAAATGAAATTTTCAAACCTTACAGTATGCTAATTTTTATTACTTTTTATGTTTAGATATAATTAATAATAAATATCCATTAAACAATAATTTTTGTAATTAAAAAAACAAATAAGTCTACATAATAGCAACGAATATTTCCAATTTATCTTAAAATGCAACAAACGTCAAAACATTAAAAAAAAAGGTTCGGGTTAGTTGAAATGATTTTAAAAAACGGTTAAAGCACTTGGAACGTTAAAAATATATATTCACAAAGGAAAAATCATACACGGATGACAGGAGAAAGTGCGAAACAAAAAAAAGTTTGTAAACGTCGCCGGAGTCTCGTGAAAATCAAAAAATGTCTCCTTGAAACGAGAATCACAAAGATCGTTCGAAAAAAAAAACACACTCAATAGTTCACACAATAATATTTCGAGAAAAAATGTAATAAAACGAATAAAACGATGCCCATTCGTATTTAATTTTCAATATGACATCGATCGTACCTAATTTATTGTAATTTTGAAAAAAAAACGATGTCCGAAATAGTTGTTTCTCGTTTTCTGTTTTCCGGAGTATTGGGCGAAGGTGTGCGATGTCCACGGAAGTATCGTAACGACTCCCACGGTTCGCAGGGGCTCTTTCGTTCTTTCCCTCTCTGCCGGTTCTTTCTCGTCTTCGTCTTCTGCTTCTTCGACAACGCCGAGAGACGAAAAAGTCTTTTGCCCCTACCCGTGGGCTTTTTCGTGGACAAAACGGATTTTCGAGGAGGGGGAAAGATAGAGGATGTGAATAAAGAGGAGAAACAGAGGAAAAACAGACGGGGCCGCACGCGTGAGCATTTTTCGCGCGGGCGGTACCCACCGAGGGCGCATTTTCGTTTACACATGGCTCGCGAAAAGCCTTCGACTTGCTCGGAACGTTCTCAAGTGCTCGCTTGGCTCGTTTTTCTTTTTGGCAACCGCGAGAGCGCTCTACCGGGTGTCGCACGATTCGATGTCAAGAGTCAAAGTTCGATGTTGAAAGTCAAAATTTGATGTTAATATAGCGAGATCGATAGATTGTAAGTTGAATCTCGAAGCGAAATGTCTTGGGACACTTTTCGATATGACGCATCGGAGCGACGATATTGAACGATGACTGCGCGCGTGACGTCACAAGGTCGTATCACTCTGAGCTTCCTCGAATTCGCTGAACTTTCGTGGCTCGTCTTTTGAAATCGTTAAAATCATTCCAGTTAACAAATTTACAAATTAAATACGTTATTTATGACTTCAAATTATATTATAATTTATTTCAACTCCTCTGTACTCATACAAAACGCGTAATAAATCGGCATTATATCAGTTTATGCAACAACCTGTATATTTTTGTCTAGCCAAAGCGTCTCGTTTTTCTCGTATCCAAATAAATTGCTCGGGAATATCAAGTCATTCCTCTCTTATTTTCTCTCGAGAACCCTTCGACGTTCCTCAGGGTCCACCGAGCACGGTCGTTACTTTTCGGATTTCATTATTTTCATCCCGAGACGACACGCGCTGTAACCCTAACCTATTTTATTTTAGGGTTTCGCAGTACGAGTACGAAGTGGGCCGTGTCCCGTGCCCGCACCTCGATACTTTTAGAACATTTCCTATATACAATTATGCATTGTAAGAGGAGAAACGAGCCTCGAAAAAACATTTCGCAATGATATTTCACTCTTCCCAGGTGCTACGAAATGAGAGAAAGAAAAAAAAAGATTAAACGCTCTCTCACTGCGCGACTAAACGACAAATAGACACAATTGGCCATTTCGAGTGGAACAGATATTAATCCGCGTGCCAAAAATAAATGATTCTCTCATTTCGACGCTTCACAAGACTTACGCCGACAAAATCGAGATCTCGTGTACGACACATTGTATATTTTTACATTCGCCTCGCAAAATCTTCTCTCATTTTTAACATTAAACATAAATACTGAAGAGATCATTTGGCAACTAATTTCTTCCCTGTAAATGTTATTATTTATTTTTACAATCACAGTAATGATAGTTATTATTACCGCAATAAAAAAGATTAAAAATAAGGAAATTTCAACAAAATAAAAGCAATCTTTAATAAGTAATCTGCAAGGAATTCAGAGATCTATTATTAAGTATAAACGAATGGACTCGGGATGGAAATAGTTGCCAAATGCCTTCGTGGTAAGCTTGAGCATCCTCGACCCGTACAAGAGAGTTCGGAGTCTGCCAAACTGAACTCGCTCCTCATTGTAATACTACAAATGTTTTTTACTTTTTTATTTTTCTATTGGTCCACTATTAATAGAGATCGTTGATGATCAACGAACGATTGACAAGATGTTGAAATTTTTTGGTTGCGAAACGGAAATGTTTTTTTCACTCCCAAATTGCGTTTATCATTTATAACAGTTGTATAAATGTACATATTGCACTGAATATTCAGTCTTTGCATCCATTATCTGGATTTTCGGCTGTTGTTTGAATGCCAGAAAATTCCATTTTGTGGCAATTTCGATTCGACGTAAGGAACAATCCAAGTGAGGTACCAACGGTCGCCCAGGACATCGACAATGTTTCTTCTCCATCCAAGGTCGTACTTTCGAATTCCTTTCGCTCGTTCGTTAGCTACAGTTCCAGACAGGACCAGACTCAAGTGATAATAGCTCAGAACTCCTGTAAAGCAGGTTCCTACAGCGGTTACGATGTAAAGCATCAGATAGAATTGTTCTATGGACGGATCGAAGCCGAAGACAAAAATAGCTAATGGAAAAACGATCTTAATGATCGACATTGGGAAATCGAAGTTCAGCTTTCCCCAGATGAAGTAATTGTTGTAAAAAAAGGCATAGAGCGTGGCGACGAAGAGATAAATAATGAACATGAGGAAGTAACGATGATTGTAGTGTCCGATGCAGCATCCGGTAAAGATGCAATGATGATCTCTCTTGAGGACGCAAGTCCTGCAGCTAGGACAGTGCCAAGACCTTGGTGGTGCTAGGAATTCGCACGTACTGCAGAGACGCCAACCTTCCTCGAGTCTCGGATTTTCCTTCGGGACGATCAGACTCCTGGTGCTCGTATCGCAAAGCACCGTGTACGTGAAATTCCCGACGATGTTCATCATGAGAAACGTACCGAAAACGAAGTGACAGATGTAGGATAGAGTTCCGACCTCGTACAATTCCGGTAGGACGATCCACAACTCGAACCAATATAACAACGGGACTATCGTCAGGATAAAGGCCATCGAGGCTAAATCGCTGAACGTCCTCGGCCAGATTTTCCGGCGTAATATCATTTTTAAATACTTTTTCTACGATTCCTACGAATTTTTTTATCTCTACGCACTATTTTTGTTTCTGGTTTCAACTAATTTCAACATTTTTTAGGTTAGGCTCACAATCAGTCACGAGTTTGTGTACACCGTGTGTTATGTACACAAAATAAAATATAAAAAAAATTGTGAAAAAAATGCATTATGGCGGTACCTGGAGAACATCAATAATGCTTCTGATGATAAGACAGATTGTCACTGTTTTATCGATCGAGAGAGAATATTGAATAATGGTTCTACGCTTTTCCGCATCGGTGACGCAGTCGTCGCGTGTAATTAGAGGCGGGGTTAAACTACGGCCACGCCTACTTGCGGAGGTTGCGCGTTTCTCGAACATTTCAACTAGTACAAAGGGGCGTGGCTACGAAAATCAATAAATTTCAACGCCCAATCTGCTTCTAGATTTTGCATCTTTTATCGGAGTTTTTGACGATTCTTACGAGTGGGCGGTTCATATAAAAAAACAATTAAACAAAATTCAAGCTTTCAAAACAGCTTCTGCAGCGTAATTTATACTTGAGCATTTTTGATCTCGTTATATAAAAATTTGTTTTCATGCTCATTAAAAAAATTAAACGCGATAATTATGCTTTTACGATCGTACCGTCATTCGACCAGGAAGAACTCTTCTTATCGTCAACACGTCGATGGCCTACCGACGCCTTTCCCCACCACGGATCTTCCTCATCGAGGAATTGCGCGCGTCGTCGGACGCCATCTTGTCTGCACCACATGACCTCCTTGTCGTGTCCCCGTGACCAGCTCACGTGAATTTTGACAAATTCAAACGGTTTCGTCGCTCGCGAGGAGACGAGGAATGGATATATTGGATCAACATCTCGAGCCGCACGACGTAAGGTAGAGTCGTAACGGAAAAATCTCCGTTAATCGATCCAAAACACCGAGCGTGCGCGAACTACGTTCCTCGGAAATCCTTCAAGGTCATTCCTTGGACATCTTCGCGCAATCGGCTCATCTACGGGGAAAATTAATTAACAATCGATTGTTTGTTTTTTTTCTTCATTCCCAGTGCCGTTCGAGTGAAAGACGACGACCCGACCGGAATCATCATCGAGGAGGCCGAAGTAGTCGATTGCGATGCTGACGATCCTCTCAGTGGTCAGATTTGTTTTTCTGCTCCAAAAATCAATTATTCTGAAAACTGAAAAATTCGAGCACAATTTTGATTTTTTTTCTGTTATCTTATGTCAGAAAACATTTGTGATATGTTGCGATCATTGAGGTAAATTGAGTTTATTTTCATTTCGTCAGAAATTGAAGTTTTTGTTATCGTTCTAGGAGATGGTGTGGATGACGACGGACTCCGTTATCAAGAGGCATTGGCCTACAGAGTTGTCCAGGTAAATGAGACAGACGAGAGCGAGTTGGATCTTCCTGCTAATCAACAGGGCAACAACACCGTTCAGGTGCTGACATCTCCGATAAATGGACAGTTCTACGTTATTGGGAATGCTAATGACGTATTCACAACTGCCCAGACATCCAGGTCGATGTCACCTAGGTCTGGGACAATTCAGATCGAAACTCCACGAGGAACAGGTCCAGGAGTTAAAAAAGTTAGTTTTTTTAAATTTTTTCCTCAAATATTTAATTTTATCCAAACACTAAGATGTCTTAGTCTAAGAGCGACAGTGTTAGGAATTTCTCAAGATGTTGCAAAAATTTTTCTTTTTATCATAAAATCCATAAATATAATTCATTTTTATTAATTATTTTATCTATAATTTTTAAACTATTCAACTATTAGAAGGAAATAGCAGCATATTAAATGATGGAATTAAAATTCAATGATTTTATTCTCATCTGAATAAAAAAAAAAACTATTCATACAGGAAATTGGATAAAACCCTAAACGATTAATTATTAATTACAGAGAGACGACAGGCGAAGAGCGACTCACAACGAAGTTGAGCGCCGGCGCAGGGACAAGATAAACAATTGGATAGCGAAGTTGGGCAAGATAATCCCGGAGTGCAATACCGCGGGTGTGAATGGAGCAGGAAACGGAACCGGAAGCGAAGGAAAGGCGAATTACGAGACGCAGAGCAAGGGTGGAATTTTAGCAAAGGCTTGCGAGTACATTGGGGAACTCCGAACGGCTAATCAAGGGATGGGCCAATGTATGCGAGAAAACGAGAAACTCAGACGAGAGGTCGACGCCCTGAAACAAGTCATCGCTCAGCTCAAACGCGAAAATAATCAATTAAGAAACGGCGGTGCCGTCGGCTCTGTACCGCAGGTTGACATAGGACGTCTGAAGAGCTGAAATCATTGATTGTTTTTTTCTTATCCATTTTTTTCCTTTGAAAAAAAATGTAGTATTTTTCTTTCGCTCTCATGCTCCCTGTTCGTTCCTCTGTAACCTTGGTAATATAGAAAGTGATAATATTGTATAAAGTTATATATGAAAAGAAAAAATGGAAGACAGTGTACAAATAATGTATATAAATCGTGAATAATCGTGCACGGAATGATTACGATTGATTCCGCGCTTATTTCGAATGTGAATTTCGACGAGAGCAAATCATTCTTCCTATCTTTCATTTTCTTCTAATTTTTTTGCGTTACGGAGTTTAAGGCGTAGAATTGTAATTAAAATCGTTAATGTATATACCGCGGGATTATTATGTTAATAATAAAAAGAACAAAAGACTCAAAACATAAATTGTGTATTTGTTGATTTCAAAACTTCGAGTCTTCGCATGCTTTATGTTGTCAGTGAGAGTACTTATCTATTCCAATTTCCTGTAGTTTACGTTTATTTTTGACTGTTTACCTACATTTTGGTATCGAGCCGTTTGGAAAAAAATTCGTTAATTTCAAGTTAATGTAACTATTAATGGATGATATTTATTGAATTTGTATTAAAAAGAATACATAAATTTTAAGAAAGTAATTAAAAATATTTAATATTTTTTGTGCATATATTTATTTTTCATTCTCATGTTTTTACATATCGTACAATGGAAATGATTATTGGAGCTGCTGGAAATAGGACACAACGTTCTTTTGTGGTTTCTTATATTTTCGTTCGCTAGTTTTTCTTTCAGCTTTTTATAGCATGAGCAAAAAAACAGACCCAGCACCTCGTTTTTTTAAGCCTAAACGTTTCGCCAATTTGGAAATTCGCATTTACTTTTCTTTTATTAGCCTTTTCGCACTTTTTCCCTTTCTGACGTCTTAACGTTACTTTACTCTCTATTTAACGTCCTATAATTAACTCGCTATCATTTTAAGATACATTATGATACAATAGCTAATACTTCACGATTCGATATTCATTGTTTATTTCCTCGTAAGAAATCTGTCGATTCTTGGATCCGGGCAAATGATTTTTTTCTTATTTTCCGAAACATTTTATTACGGATAAAATAATTGCCGCGGTTATTACTTTCAATGAATTATTCAACAGAAAATGACAGCGCACGTTTCTCAACAAATATTCCTTATAGTACATAATTATTTCTTTCGTGTCTCTTCGACATTACTTTTTCCACTTTTTTTTATTTTATTCTTTTCCGTGCAATGCACATTCGACAATGGAATTAAAATAGCAACGATACGAGCTTATCTCTCATAATCTTTCTTTTTTTCAAAATTAAATCTCGTCGTCGCGTAATTTTAACATACAAGGAATAGTTTACAGTGAACGGGAAAAATTGAATATCGCTGCCTCGTTTCTCCCCCAATATTCAGCCGTCTGGCACATTTTACTGCTCGTTTCTTTTTTCGAAATACGAAGCTCTCGAAGATGAAAAAGGATCCTAAATTTATGTACACGTTTCGTTTTCTTTCTTTTTAAATATTTTTTTTTACACATTTTTCGCTGGAAAGGAGTAATTCGGCGATCAACGCACGAGAGGATAAAATTTAAAAAGGAGAAGCATTAAAAAAAAAGACAACAACAACAATTAACAACCGTATTGAGAAATGCGAGGAGAGCAGCGAATCCCGAATTATTCATCTTGAATTTAATATTGTCTAGTTTTTTTTTTCAAACGACTGAATCGCTTCCAAGAATCGAATTCGCGAAATCTTGTATTCGAGAGAAGAAAACGAGGAGGAATTATTTTTCATGCTTTTTTTTTGTTTAATTTCTTTTTTAGTCCTCAAGACTTCTGAAGGCGAGCTGGATGTCATCCAGCAATTGGTCGAAGTCGGCTCTGATCTTTGCCTCTCCGTCTTTCACGGGATCCTAAAAAAATGTGTATATTAAACATTATAAAATCAACACAACAAAAATAAAATAAAATTGTGGATTTTGTATAACATTATGGAATTAGATAATTTTGAATTAAATATCGTTCAAACCGTTCACTTGATTCTTTTTCTGATTAGGCAGGGTCATTTTAAATTCATTGAGAATTAATGTGCCAAAACTACACCATTTCTTAATGAAAAATCAGATAATTGCAAAAGAAAACATAAATGAATATTTGATATAGAATTTTTTCTTCTTCATTTACCTTGAACTTCATGGAACTCAGCTGGTAAATAATATTGCCCATGCTGTCTCGAATAACGTTCCAGGTGATTTTGTTGTCGGACTGAGCCGTGGATTCAACAGCATGCCTGGCCATATCGTAGAAAGCGATCATGTTGCGCAACATTCCCACGGTCTTGTAGAACGGACAGAAACGATCGTAGGGAGAATAACTGCAAATGAAAAAAATATTTGTAAAAAATAATGCAAACTTAAATAAAACAATCAAAAATTTTAAATACAAATGCATAAAAAGATTGAAATTATTTTTAAAGTTTAATTGATTCTGAAAAATATGCTATGAATAAAATATAAATGTTATGAATAAAATATACATATATCGTAAAAGAAATAAAAAATAGACCTGTTTTGTTGGAGGAAATCGTCCTTCAATAGTTTGGCAACCTCAAGCGTAATTTTGTCGGATTCTGCAAGAGAGGCTTTTCCGACCAATTGCACAATTTCCGAGAGATCTTCCTCTTCCTGAAGAATTTCCTTGACCTTGGTACGCAACGGTACAAACTCTTGGAAGTTTTTGTCGTAGAAATCGTCGAGAGCTCGAAGATATTTGCTGTACGAAATGAGCCAATTGATCGAAGGGAAATGTTTTCGCTGGGCGAGTTTTTTGTCGAGACCCCAGAAGACTTGGACGATACCCAGGGTCGCGCTCGTCACGGGATCGGAGAAATCACCACCAGGAGGCGAGACAGCACCGACGATGCTTACGGAGCCTTCGCGATCTGGATTTCCTAGACACTTGACACGTCCCGCACGCTCGTAAAAACTGGCCAATCGGGCTCCGAGATAAGCCGGATAACCCGAATCGGCGGGCATCTCAGCGAGACGACCGGAAATCTCACGAAGAGCTTCGGCCCAACGGGAGGTTGAGTCAGCCATCATGGCAACGTTGTAGCCCATATCACGGAAATATTCCGAGAGGGTAATACCTGAAAAAATTAGAATTTGTTTAATTCGTTCAAATTTTTTTGTTTTTAATTTAATTTAATTTAATTCAAATTTATCTCTGTTTTAAAATTATAATCAATGTGTTAATGACATTATTGAAAGGACATAAAAAATTGAGATGTAAATGAAAGAATAAAGATAAGAAATTGCAAATTTTTATCAATCTATCTTTGTAATAATTGTAATTAACCTGTGTAAATGGAAGCTTCACGGGCAGCGACAGGCATGTTCGATGTATTAGCGACGAGAGCTGTACGTTTCATGATGGATTCCGTGACTCCATCAATCTCAACCGAGAGTTCGGGGAAATCTCGCAATACCTCAGACATTTCGTTACCACGTTCTCCGCAACCGACGTAGATAATTACTTCCGAATTCGAGTATTTCGAGAGGGCTTGAGAAATTACGGTCTTTCCACAACCGAAGGCACCAGGAATTGCCGTTGTACCTCCTTGGACACAGCTATGAATAAAAATTATTTATTCTTAAAATTACCAAAAGCTCAAATAAATTGAAAAAAAAATTACATGTACTATTCAAAATTATATATTTTATGAATTAACTCTTTAATTGGTTAATTAAGTATTGACTCCATTTAATGAATTAATTAAGGAGTTAATCAATTTTCGTAAATTAATTTTAAAATATTTACGGGAATAACGAGTCAAGAACACGCTGGCCAGTGAGCAATGGATGATTCGCTGGCAGTTTTTCTGTCACAGGTCTAGGCTGACGTACGGGCCATACCTGAAAAATAATAAGAGCAATTCAGTTTATAGTCGAATAAAAACGAATTATATATATATATATTTTTATTTGACAGTATTCGTAAAAATGTACCTGCAACATTGTATATTTGCTCTTCTCGCCATCGAACTCCGTTTCGAGCACAACGTCCTAAACAAAAAATTATTTTTATAAACATTAAATTTGATGATTGAGTCGGGAAGACAAATTCTTTGAAACAATTGTACAAAAGGATAACTATACAAAAAAGGTACGCCTTTAGAAAAAGATGAAAAAATTTGAAAAAATCCTTCCCCAAAAAAAATTTCAAAGTTGCCGTGCACAAAAAATTAAATTTATGAATCTGGAATTTGATTTCAGCGAGACAAATCCTTTACATGTATAGCAGAATAAGTTAAGTGACGATAGAAAAAAATGGGGAAATTTTGGGGAAAAGGTTAAAGGATTAAAAAAATTCTGTTCTCAAAAAAGAAAGACAAAAATTTCAGCGTTCCATACAAAAATAAAGTTTCTGAATATTGGATTGATGAATAAGCCAGAGAGACAATTTTTTCCGAATGAATGGTACAATAAAAACACTTTACAAAAAGTGTTTCGAAAAAGGATAAAGAAATTGGAAAAAATTTCTTTCCCCAAAAGAAGACAAAAAGGAAAAAGAATGCTCACATCAACCGTATAATTTCCCGCAGGCGCGATGTAAGTAACGGTTCCCTTGCTTTTTGGAGGTAGCATCATTTTATGTTTTACGAGGGTATTCTCGTGAACGATGCCATAGTGGTCACCCCCGGTAATATGGCTACCGTTTTTTATATTCAATGGTTGGAATTCCCAGGATATTGTGCGCGAGAGCGATGGCACGTTCACACCTTTAGGTATGTAAATTGAACTCGTGAGCTCGTTGATGTCCTTCAAAGGACGTTGAATACCGTCGAAAATGCTCCCAAGGATTCCTGGACCGAGCTCAACTGATAAGGGCTTTCCGGTCCTCAAAACTGGATCACCAACAGTCACGCCGCTCGTTTCTTCATACACCTAAACAACAAAATAAAGTTATTGAAAATGTGTACTTAAAATCAAATAGAAAAAAAAATAACAAGTAAAATTACCATAGAAATAAACGCTAACAAAAAATATCATAGTAAAAATTTATGTCATAAAAATATAATAAAAAATTTCAATGACATTAAATTAAGTAATAGAAAAATTCTAGCAGTTAGAATCATTTCTGACATTGTTTATGAGGGAACTTTTTTACGGGAATTTTGGAGAAAAATGTTTGTTGTTTGAAACCTGAATTGTTGCCATATCTCCCTCTAGACGAATGATTTCACCAACGAGTTCGTAGTATCCGACTCTCACGAGCTCGTACATAGCCGATCCTGACATTTTTTCTGCCGTGACGACTGTAAAAAAATAATAATAATTAAAAATAAAGTATTAGAAAAAAATAACATTTCAATTTTGCTGATACTTGAAAGTTTGCTTAACGTTCCAAATCGGTCAAATTCGTTAAAAAAAATTTTTTTTTGATTGAATATTTAAAACATTGTCTATAGGAATTTGTAAATTAATCAAGTGAACTTTGATTCAAATTTTTTTTATGAATGATATCTCAAAAATTATTCTTCATTTCTACATTTTTTTTCACAAGTTTTTACCCATTTTAAAAACTGGTTAAATGTATTGATGATTTCCTAGAGTTTTTATAAATTTATTAAAAAATCAAAACTCAACTCACCAGGTCCTGAGACCGCGTACACATATCCAAACTGCGACTCCTTACTAACATTGCTCAATTTTGGCAAGCCCTGGCTCATCTTGAATAATTATTTAGCTGGAAAAGAAAAATAAAGTTAGACAACTAATCATATAAACTTTTCCATTGCTAACATTTTATTTTCAGTACTCGAGGGGTTTATTGTAAAAATAAATAGGATTTCTAACTGAAGGAGTAATGAATGTTTTAAAACAAAGTAAAATCCAGAATTTTTTTAACTCTTAACAAAAAAAGTAAAACATATTTTTAAAAAAAATTAAAATAAACAATTATAAATATCAGTTTGGTACTACAAAAACATTTCTAATCTAAACCAAATTTAATAAACTAATGCACAAGACAGTAAATAATCAAAATTCAATAAAGAACTACATCAATTAAGAAATTTTCAACTCTGAGAAAGAATTTAAAAACAACGATAAATTTAATTGTTTATGTTGATAGTTCAGATAATGAAAACTCCACAAACATTGATATGAGACCAAATGTTAAAATATTTCAATTTTTTAGATTAAAATTCACAATTTTTATTCCTTTAGAAAAAAAAACGAAAATGAAATTCTAAACAAATTATTAACTACAAAAAACTGCAGAATTAAATAATAAGACAAACGAATTGTTGCACATAAATAATAAAATGTAACCAGAAACTAATTTTTAAAAAAACAATAAAAAATTATACTTTTCACATTTATTAATTGTTTAAAGAACAATTTGTGCAAAATTTCTACAAAAAAGAGAAAAAACTGTTTTTAATTTTTTTACATTAAAATTGAGAGATTTTAACAAGGACTTGAGAATAATTTGTAGATTGTTATTGAACTCAGAATTAAAAATAACAAAAATATCCGAAATCCAAAGAAAAACCCGAAACGAAATTCCGCATAAGTGAATCAGTGAAAAGAAATAAAAATCCTAAATTGAAAATATATAAAAAAATAAAAGAAATCGTTGGAAAAACAAATAATTTCGAATTTTATTACGGGTGGAGTATAGAGACTTGATGGATTCACGTGAGCACTTGTGCGTTCGAAAAAAGTAGGCGTAGCCGTCTGCTAGATACGTGGAGGTGCGTGAGAGCAAGAGAGAAAGACATAGCGACTACGGTAACGGAGATCGATCAAAATTTTGCTAATTCGTAGGTACCTTTGTAAGCAAAAACGTGAGAACGTACGGAGGTTGAAAAATTAAAAATAGATAGATAGAAAGGTTGCCAAAATCTTGAATATACGAAATTTGTCCCGGGAGATTGAGAAAAATGTTATGGCGCACGGCGAAGTGACGATCGATACGCGTACCGCGCGACACTGGCGAAATTTCGCTCGAACGCGAATTTTTTATCCGTTTTTATTCGAATATAAAAAAGAACGCGAGTACTTTGATGAATTCAATATTTTATAAATTTAGAGTTTTTGAAAATTTTTTTATTTGTAAAAGAGAATAATTATATGAGAGGAATAAACTTACGGAGACTCGGAACGAAATGAACGAACCCACACCCAACAGAGTCTCGAGCTTTGCCTGACTGATATCACAAGACAGGGTCAGCTGACTGCTCGCGTCGCGAATCATTTACAACGCGCGGCGCGCGCATCCCCACTGGGCTTATCGCTGTGATTCGTCGCGATTCAAAGATGACGGTCACCGGCTTTATTACCCGCGAGTTTAAATATAAAAAAAATTTATTTATAAAAATTATCGTTATTCTTGTTTTTTGTAACGAACGACTTAACTTTCATAATAAGAATTCCGAAATACATTCAAAATTGCATAAATTATTTTTGTAGTTGATGTTTATTGGATAAAATTCCGAAAACCGGTTATGGCCAAATTTTCTAAAATTTTGCATACACGTTATTTATTATAAATAAAACCATTTTGCAAAGTGATTTCGAGCGCATTGAAATAGTTTCCGAAATAATAAACTTTATTTTTTTTATATATCATATCATAACGATCAAACTTTTTGTTGCATTTGTTTAACAAATTTATTTATTTGAATAATTTTTACTTTCGACCGGTACAGAAATTTGCATTTGATTTATGGTGTCTTTTATTTCGACGATACAATTCAACTCAACATAAGAGAGTGGACGAGTCTTGAAGAACTTCCGAAATGTGAGATAAGGGAAAATTCGTTCCGGATCAAATTCCCAAATGTAAACAAAATTGCGCTATAGAACCCTCAGGAAACAAAGCGAGATGTACTTCTCTCTTCTCTCTCCTTTCAACGCCGACCACGAACTCTCGAGAGAAGTAGAAGGCTGTAAAACTCTCGCCATCTGTAACCACGCGGTCATAAATTCGAAGGACTCGAAACCAAAAACCTTTACTCGTTTTTCCTTGCATCCAAAAAATCACATCGGGTTTATTGTTGAACTGACGATTGTGGATCGCTGGTATATAAAATATGGTTACGAACCTCGTATACATTTTTGTGCAAATGTCAAAAAGCAGAAAGGCGAAACATAAAGTAATTATTTCTTGTCTATAAAGTTTTTATAACCTCACTCAAAGAAATTCTTCACACATAAATAATTTTTAAACCTTGGAAAAACCCTTTGAAAAACTTCCCTTTTTAATCCGTTCGTTACCTTAATCCGTAAGCTTTTTTGGAAACTAAAAAGGATTTGCATCCTTTTTTTTTAGAGCAAAGAAAAATTAGAAGAAAGGATCATAAAAAGCGAACGGGAAAGAGTCATAATAATAAAATATTCAGCATATATAGCTAACTTGGAAATTAACCGGCAAACGCCGCTACTTTTTCTACGTGTATATAATAGTTTCTTATTTTTTCAATTCCAATGCCATGGCGCTGGTGTCCCGATGTTGTTTTTTGGGGGTAATCACGGAGGGCCGTAATCCTTTGGCGCATAAGCAGGGCCTTGAAAATTTTTTTTTTATATTTATAAATATATGTATCAAATGTTTTATTTACATAAATTTAAGAAAAAACTTTTTAAGCACGATCGTTTATTATAGATTATTTTCAATAAATACTTTGCGAGCTTTTGATCTTATTTGAAGGTATGTGATAGTTTATCGCTATATCATCGTCATTATGATGAGCTTGATGAATTTTTCTTAAACGTTTTAATGAATCTTTAATTTTTATACGCATGATAAATATTGGAAATTCGGTTTCAATTGTTTCAAGAATAAATAATGAACACGAAAAAGTTATAAGTACTCGTCAACCGCTCAAAATAATTTGTCAACTGAAAAAATGTGGCTTAGACTCTACACTCATACAGAAAAATTATTGAGCAAAAAAATTAGTAGATCACTTTTGATCCGTTGAAAATTTGTCAATTTTTTGAACAATAGAAATCTCACGAAAAATGATCGAAAGATAATTTAACCCTTCGTGTGTACACTGAGTCTTTTGAAGAATACTCGAAATTTGGGATTCGACATTTTTTTCGATCACTTATTTTCTTAGGCTTTGACAAACTTCTGGGTAATGTAGTAGATCTTTCAAGAAGTAATTCAGAATTTTTTTAGATTTTCGGAAAGCCTATAGAAAAGCTTGAAAACCCGACTCTTCCCTAAAAGACCGACTGTTACACACCGTGCACTTAAAAATATAATGTACACACGAAGGGTCGGAAAGAGGGTTTTCTCCTGTAAAAGTCTTCAATTTCAAGATGAAGAAGATTCATTTTAAACTTTTAGGACTCATAAACTGGGTCCAGATGATGTGTTTAACTTATCAGCTAAATATTTTTCTATCATTTGATTGATATTTAAAATGTCTATTTGATAATAATATATCAGTCCAAACAAAAATTTCGAAAAAACGTTAGAAATAAATTTAACAAACGGCAGTGATAAGTGAAGATAAAGAACAACATAAGAATTAGTTTTAACTTTGTCCGCAGTCAGCGCTACTTTCCACGTGCGTTTTGTATTTCCGAAATTCCGCTACAACGTCGCTAGCGTCGTGGACTTGTTTATCTGATAGGGATAATGGTTTACATTGTTATTACGGTCAAGAAACACAATTCGTCATCTCTCCTTCTCACTCCCACTCGTACGAAATTCCGTAACGCTAGAAAGAGACAAATCAGGTTGGCAAAAGAGACATAAGATTAGAAAGAGAGAGTAGGATAGGAAAACGCTGGTATTGGTGATGACCTTTCTAGAGGCAGAGCCAACCAAACTGTAAATATCCCCCCTCCCTTTCAACCGTTCGCTCGTTCCCTCTCTCTCGCTTTCGGTCTTTCTCTCTTTCCTTTTTTCGTTGTCTCGTCGTCCTCGTTGAGACGTGTAGGAATTGGAATTTCAAAAGCCATCGAGACTTCGAGCCGTGCGGATCTCCAAAGATTTTTCTCTCCGCTTGAAATTGGGCATCTTGCTTCGAACTTAGAAAATTTTATTTTATTCATATTCGGACATTCCAGGTACGTAAATTCTCATTGTCTTTTAACCTCGTGAATAGGTTTTCTACAAACTTTCACTCGGCGTTTAGCAAAAAAATTTTCGCGGAATTTGTGAATCTGGGAAGTGAATTTTGAACATAACGGACTGAGGCATTTGAAAATTTAATGTGCCGAGGCATATAATCAAATGAATCGGGATTTTTTTCTTTTTTCACACGATTGGCAACTTCCGCGAAATATTTATCACGTGACACTTGTGCTCGTTCCTCGTCTTGGATTTCTGCATAAAATATTTTGATTAACGAATTTTTTTTCCTCTTTGCAGAAGTTTTCCAGATTTTTGAGAAAGTAAACAAAACATAAGATAAGAGGTGTGAAACGAGCGAAAGACTGAGAGGTGAGAATTTATGAAATTTTTGAAATTTCGTTTTTCGATTGAAAATATTTTTTTGCAATCTCTTTATTCGGTTTTAAGGTCTTCCTGTTCTAAACATGGGGAGCAAGCTGGAGGATATCTCGTCAGCCATAAGGTCTTGCCTCTTGACGCTGAAGCAAGGGACAAACTTGGCGGATTTGAATAGTAAGTAATTTGTTTTCTATTATTTAACATTCACACTGGTAATAAGTAGGAGTGATGCGTTTTGCAATTTTTTTCGATATATTTGCTTGAACGATAAATGTAAAAGAACTGACGAATCAAAATGAATTATGGAAGAATTAATAATAGAAAATTAGCACAAGCAATAAAAAGAATTTTTTTTTTCATTCGAATTCAGAAAAATGTGACCTCATACTTGGAAATTGTTTTCAAACATTTTAAAAGAATTGATGATTCTTCTAGATTTCTGAAGATTCAAGAATACTTTTGTCTAATTCACTAAATCAAAGAACTTTTTTATCTTTCTGTAATGCATTGCTCAAAATTACAATTTTTTTACTTTGTCGATGTAGTGTGCTGAATATTTTATATAATAATTAGAAACTATCCTCTGAATCTGAAGAAATATTGCTAAAAATGTGAAAAAAAAAATTTTTTTCAGGGAATTATGCCTCCTTAGAAGGGACGAGGATCCCTTACAGAGATTTGGGCTATCCAACTTTGGAAGCTTTAATTCAGAACATTCCTGGACTCAGGATAACACCGATGAAAGGCACTAATGAATGGTGGGTCGAGTCAATCCCTACTAGAGAGACTGCGCATATTGCAAAATTAGTGAGTGGACAAAAGAAATCAAAGGCTGATGTGAGAAGAACGGTAATAGTCGTTTTTTAAACAATTTAAAATGGAATATATTATATTTATAAAATATATAAAATAAATTTCAATTAATATGGACTGTTAAATAATCGTTTTGAATTTGAATGATTTTTTTTTCTAGGCGATACGTTCACGAAATGTAGATCGTCGAATCTACGTTCCGCCGAATTCTAAGCACAAACAAAATCTGACACATCCATATCAAAGCCGACCTCAGCAATATCCTCAGCAGTATCCGAATCAGGATCGTTACCGAATGGCACCGCCTAAGCCCATGGTAAATCAAGTTAAAAGGCCCGTTAACGATATGTTGAACAACGCTATGGTGAGAAATCTGATCATGAATCAGACCATGGTGCAGCCAGTAATGCAACCATTGATTAAATCACAAATTCCGCCACTGATGCAACGACCAATTCAATCTTTGATGCCGATGACCGGAAACGCACCCGCACCGTTTACACAGCAACCTCAAATCGTCCAGCCAACGTTTCAGCAGCAACAACAAAAACCGAAAAAATCAATGTCCGAGAGATTGGTGCAAAAGCCGATTCCACAACCGACGTCTGGAAATACAAGCAACAACATTCAAGTCACGGTCTCTAAAAATCAGAATACGAGGGTTGTCACTCAGGTAAGAGGAAATACTTCAATATAATTAAATAAGCACGTTAAAGTATGTCGCTCAATAAAGTTTTCTTTTCGTCATTATTTTCTTTTAAAAAAATTAACTTTACAATTTAAAAAATTTGCATATGATTTTTTTAACTTTTCGTTTAAATGATACGTAAAGTTCGTATAAAAACTCTATTTTAGTCAGTTTTTAAGATTTTTCAAAAAGAGTTCCCACGAATAGTAAAATTAAACAATAAAATTAGTGAATAAATTGTTTGTTTGCCATTTTTCAGCCTCCTCCTCCTCCCACACCTCCAACATCCGGTGATCCGAGAGGCGAATTGAAGAAAATGGTTGCTGAACTGGGTCTGGGCGAGCCGGTTTACAAAATGATTCCTGTTCAAGGAAAAAGTCTTTCTTGCGTTTACGGGAAGGTTGAAATCGGCACATCGAAATATTCGAGTTATCCACATGAAGCTAAAACTCCAGAAGAAGCCCAGATCATGGCGGCTCGAAAGGCTCTCGAGGAATTGCGAAAAGAACACTCAGTCGGTCAAGTATTGGCATGCACT
The DNA here is from genome assembly GCA_030522605.1 of Cremastinae sp. B BG-2022a. Classification (NCBI taxonomy): domain Eukaryota; kingdom Metazoa; phylum Arthropoda; class Insecta; order Hymenoptera; family Ichneumonidae; species Cremastinae sp. B BG-2022a. The sequence continues at coordinate 19,051 of JAPYYX010000651.1, read as the reverse complement.
GAGGACAAGGACAAAGTCATCGAGAGACTTCTGGAAATCGTTGACCAGCACAGTGGTGTGTTCATCCACAAAATTCCGACTCTGTACCAGAAACAGTACAAAGAAAATCTTCCGCCTGATTGGAAATACAGAATTTACGATTTAAAAGAAGTCACATTAGAAAGAGGTGTCAATGACTCGCTCATTCTGTGTCGAGCTCAGCAAAATTTTGAAAAGGTTAGAATTGTGCAATATTAATACTTCAAAAACTGCACGTTTTTTTTTCTGGAAAAATATAATTTTATAATACCGTTTTCTGAACAATTACCGAAAATAAGATTTAAGTATTTGGATCGATCCGTATTTCTCAATGTAATTAAATAAATATTATTTTATCAGCAGGCACCTGAACCGGCCACCATAATACGACAGGAACCACGTCCGAAAATAATATATCCAGTACTTCCGAAAAATCTTTTCTGGGGTGTTCACGTGACATTGGTGACCAGCGTCCAAGAAATATGGGTTCAACTGATCGAGAACGATTACAGTGTAAGTAAACTGAAAAAATTATTACGTGTTTATTTTTTATTTTTTGAAAATTATGACGTCCTCATATAATATTTCAAATATTCTATCCTGAATTATATTAGAATATTGCATCATCATTTATTGTAACAGTTACATCGATATTTTTTTATATTTCCATGCATTATATTTTTAAAACAAGAAAATGGAAATGTATCAAATTGATTCATTGAACAATTGGATAAAATTATTGTTATTTATTTTTAGGAAAAATACGAGGCCTTGATGAAAGAAATGGCCGAGCACTATGCCAACACGACGTCACCCCCTAAAAAGTTGGAAGAAAATGAGCACTACGCCGTGCTGGACAACGATACATGGCATCGAGTTCGATTGCTGAGTTTCGACACTGTAACCAACGAAGCTCGAGTATTTTTCATCGATATCGGCGATGAGGATTCTATGGAGATGTCGCAGCTCCGAACTCTCGAGAGCAAATTTTACTCTCTTCCGGCTCTTGCCATGAGAATTTCGTTGTTCGGTCTCGAGGAATTCGCTGACTGCGAAAACATCTTGCCCGTCGTCGAAAGTTGTATCCTCGACGGAGTGTTTTGTGCCGAAGATTTTAACAAGGAGGTGGATGAGTTTGGACCCATCGCGAGTGTAATCCTCTACGACACGCACGGACCAGATGACATCAATATTAACGACCTGGTCATGAAGAAAATTGTCCAGGTGTATGCCCCCAGACTCGAAGGTGCAAAACACATTTCCACCGTGCACGTTTCTCACGTTGACACCAATGGCGACGTCTTTGTTCAGGTACGTCTATTTTACACTCGTAAATTACGTATTTACATGAAGGGTAACACTTGGGCAGCATGTGTGCGCCAGGCTTTTGGCACTTTTTCCGATTTCCCATTTTTTTCTCGATCGAATGGACGTTGTGTCATAAATGGCCCATTCCTAAGTACACTGACCTGCCCGAGGATTTCTGTGCGGTGGAAAGAAAATAAGCCCCTGTCGTAAAGATATACTAAAGCGCCATCTGTGTGTAAAAACGAATTCTTAAAAAGTATGAGAGTGCACTCGGTTTGCAATGTTATAAAAAAAGGATCAAATCACGTCGAAAAAATATTTAACACATTAAAATTCATCAAATATAATAATTTATTGAATTGGCACGATACTTATTAATTGATGACATTTTAGCCTTATCCCAAAATCTACAAAAAATATTATCCTCGAATAGAAATCACTAATAAATAAATAGAATCTCGAAATAATTTTACATCATATGTAAGTTCTGAAAATTATTTAAAAATGGTTGATAAACATTTAAATTGTAAATTTTTCAGGTGAAACACGAGGGGCTCAAAGTACTCGTAGCAACGTTGAACAAAGTTCTAAAATCAGGATTCACGGACGAAAAAGAAAAACACGTTCCGAAAGCCATCGACGCAAACACGATTTACCTTGCGCGTTGCAACGAGAGCGGCGATTGGTACCGAGCCAGATTCCTCCATGTGAGACCGGACGTAAAAGAAAAAACCCGACTGAGCATGTTTTCCGTTGATTTTGGAAAAACTTTCGTGTCCAATCTCGAGGACGTTCTGGAACTGGATTCGTTGTCGGAAATTCTCGCAGCATTTCCGCCCCAAGCAATAAAAGTTCGACTGGACATGCTTGAATCCCGGGAGCTGAGTCCTGAAAAAATTCAACGACTGCGAGAGCTTGCTCCACCGAGCCAATTGCTAATTTTGAAGCTCAAAATCGCTCCCACCGATTCTGTACCAGTTGTTGAATTATTCAAGATAATGGCACCGGATAATATCCTTGGATCGATCAACGGCACACTCGTCCTCGAATCCGAGTGCAATAAATGGTAAATTAATATTTAAAACTATTCAATTTTAGTTATAAATTTCTATCAAAATGATTTATTAATTAACGAGTATTTTTTATTAAAATAAGGTAAAAATAACTTGTTTTTCTTTCAGTGTGGACGTCGACGCGAACGATAACGTTAAACCTCGAAAAAGGGTCGAGAGAGCAAATTCGAGGAACGAAGAAAACGCGAGAACGCTTAGATCTCCGAAAATAGGAGCCGTCGGATCTTTCTTCGATGTTTACGTGACAATGGCGGCGAACCCAACCAATTTCACGGTTCAGCCCTGGGAAACAATGGTTCAACTGAATGTAAGTACAAACAAATATCTTTAAAGTTTCATTATTCACTCTTTGGAGTGAAATGAGAAGATTCATTCAGAAGAGAAGAGAGCAACGAAGAATTTTAAGAAATTAGCAGCGGAAAAATATGTATAAAATTTCAAGAAGTTTCATCGTCCAGAATTCGAGATATATATTTTTAATTCTTGTATTTTTTTGTCTCCGCGATATTAATGAAATTTTAATTTTTATACAAATTTCCTATGACATTTTAAAAGTTTTAAATACAATTTGAAGTTGGGATTCTAATAAATTTGCACATCTTTACATAAATATCAAATTTAATGTCCCTTAGGAGATGATGGTGAAACTTCAATCATACTGCAACACGTGCACGGAATCAAAACCAAGTTTGGATTCAATAAAGGAGCGCTCTCTCTACGCTGTGAAACACAGAGATGGGACCTGGTACCGGTAAGAATATTCAAAATTAAAACGTTAATCACAACAAATTATAAATTCAAAAATCATTGTCATTTAATTCCAATTTTAATACTTTTTTTTTTATTTTCAGGGGTTGCATTTTAAATGTAATTAACGAACAAATGCTTACCGTTTACTTCGTCGATTTCGGTGATGTTACGGTGATGACTATCGACAAACTGTTGCCGCTGGAAAGTCAATTTTTCGAGCTTCCATATCAAGCAATTAAGGCTAGACTTATCGGTAAATCAAATTTTTATAATTTAATATAATAAATTAAAATAAAATTTCTCATGCAATTATCAGTAAATTATACAAAACTTTTGATTCTTTTATATTTCAATTTTAATATTGAATTTGAGTTACGAAATATTTTCAAGTTTCGTAATGTATAATTAATCTAAAAAATTTTCATCTTAATTAGGTATAAAGCCAACGAGCATGGACTGGTCGCCAGAGGACTGCGTCAGATTCCAGGAATTGGTAGTGAGAAGAAGGCTGATGTCAATAGTGAGCGAATTAAAGGCTGATAGAAATTTGCCAAGGGACACGGTTCTGGGTCTGAACCTCGTCGACGTCTCTGGTAAGGACGACGTTTACGTCGCTGAGATTCTCGTCAAGGAAGGACGAGCAGTTTACAGCGACTGAGAAAAGAAAAAAACGATTCGATTTTTTGAAAGAAACTATTCCAGAGTTCGAAAAGAATTTTCCTCGTAAAATTATTTCGTAACTCAAAAGTTCATGATTTTTATATAGACCATTAGCGGCGGGCTACGCTAAAATTATATAAACATTTACGCGTATAAATACTTTCAAAAAAAGACAAAGAGAGAATGAGAGACCGAGAGAAAGAAAGGGAGAGAGAAACACGGAAGCGAGGAAAAAGTATGAAAAAGAAAAAAAATCGACGTGAGGAAAAAAAAACATTTTCCGTCCACTTCATTGCTGAAGCGAGAATTTTTCCGAAAGGTCATTGAGAGCCTTCGATCATCTCTCGATAAAATTTCGATTTTCATCATTTTTTAGATTCTTATTCTCTCTCCTCTTCCATCGTGAATCGACTCGATTACCAAAAAACGCATTTGTGATAAATCCGTTTACGAGGCTCTAATTTTTTGTTTTTTCACTCTTACGTGATTGACGTTTGTGTTTTATTAAAAACACGAGACTCTCCTTCATGAGTCTATAGATCGGGAACGAAAAAAACATTTGAATTTATTTTTCGTATTTAAAAATGCGACGTTCATTAAGTGCTAGCCATATTCCAGAATTATTCGATAAATCTTTTTTCCTATTATTTTCGTTAACAACGAGTTGCCACGATGATATATTTTTTTTATTTCAAATTTATATCCCTATCGTTGATTAATCTTTAAAATAACAATTAATCAATATCATGTACTCTTCCTATTAGAATTAAAAAGAATAACGTGGGAGGAAAATTCTGAAATGAAAACAAGGTTATAATTAAAAGTGCCAATCTATTTGATTTTATAAAAAATTTTCAATATTTCTTTTTTGAATTTTCTCTCCCTGATAATAATTATAAGGTAATAACATTAATAAGTTGGAAATGATAATAAGACTAATTTCTGGGGATGAAAAATGCTTCCACGAATATACGAATAAAACAGTATTATTAGGGACAATATTCGGGGACGAAAATTTCGTCGAGAGAAGCAAAAGTAACGAAAATGAAATCGGAATATGTGCTATAAGCGAAAACATAGAAGTGTATTTTTTACATCTGTAGTGTTAATAAAACTTGAAAACTGAACAATGTCGAAATAAATAAGTTTCTAGATGAAAATAAACAGAAACAGTCGTATTCAATTTTCCTATTACCGATTTATCGATTACTGAGGTGATATTTTATTTAAGAAAAAATTATAGAAAAATCTGAAAAAATATGATTATATAATTTTATTATACAAAATTTTATTTTGATTTGATATGAGTATTTGCAAAAATTGAGTTCTTGAACAAATTAACAAAAAAGTGAAAAATCACAATGTAAAATAAAAAGTGGATAGAATTGCAAATTTATTTCCAAATTTTTAAATGATTCAAAAGATATCGTTTACATTTTCTATCGGGAAATATCTCAATAAAAATAATGTAAATATTCAATTTCAAAAATTAAAACGAATTAATTAAAAATTAAAAATTGTTTAAAAAATAAATTTGTAATTTCCAAATTCGTGGAGAAATTTGCCTGCATTCGTAAGATAGGTGGGAAATGTTGACCGGACCGTGACAAGCGATTCCGAATTGGAGAACCGTCCTCCGGACGTTTTTTTGCGAGCTTTTCACCCCTTTTTTCCACGTTTTTATTATCTTCCTCATGGGGAAAACGTGGAGTGCGCTCGGGCGTGACGTCATCGAAGGCCGAACGAGCCTCGTCGTCTCGTCTCATCCGCTCGGAAGATCAGTCGCTGAGAGACGATCGGTTGAAAAGGTAAAGCCAGCGAAAAACCGACAATTTCGATTCAACCCTTAAACGATTGACCAAAAAAATCATCTACGAAAAAAAAAATCCATAACTAATAATTTTTTTTAAATCGCCCCAAATTCAGAATTAAAAAAAAAATAATAATCAGTAATTGAAAAGAATAATGTGACGAAAAATAAAAAAAAATGAATAAATAATTTCGTCGAGCAACATTTTTTTATTTTTTCTGAAAAATTCGATCGCACTTTTCTGCCTTTCTTTTTTTTTAGATCATCAGGGGATTTGTTAGTCCGGGGATTGCGAATTGATCGTCCGAAAATAATGAAAATAAAAATGTTGCAGGTGACATGAGTATTGGGAAATTTTTTGTCGTTTTTCTCTCGTGTGTGTGCGTGTGTGTTCATTTTTCACCCTTTTCTCGTTTTTGTCACATCTGTTGTTTAGAATTTTCACACGATTTAATTTAACGCATATTAAAATATAATTAATTATAAAAAATATAAATTAAAAGAAAAATTATAAAAAATTCGAAACAAAATGTAAGAAAATGGGAATTTGAGAGGCGAGCCCGGTATTTTAGACATCATCGAGAGATAATGATTACAGAACAGACTTGGAGCATGATGCTGGATAGCGATGTCCCAAGCATCAACGAGTGAGTAAACACTTTTTTTTTAATTTTCACTTTATTCAAGAAAAACATTTTTTAGATATAAAAAAATTACACTTTTTTGTAAAAAAGTGATTTTTAATAATTTTTAAGTAGAAAAAAAATGAGTGAACCCAGCTTCGGAGGATTTTTCGAATATGTATTAGACATAACATTTTTTTCAACATTAAATAATAAATAATTATTTTATATTATAATTGATCAGCTAAAGCGATAAAAAATCGATTTTTTTGGGTTTTATAAAACTGGACACTTGATGAATTTCTTAAAATTCCTATATTTGTTAACATTCGTTTATTTTTCCTTTACTTTTGCTTCGAGAGTTAGTATTTTATAGCATGTTATTCAGAATAGTACTTCAAAGTCCTTAGACATTTTATTTAAAATATTAAAAAATTAAATCGTTTAAATAATAAAAAATTATTTAAACAAGAACAAAGTTGAAAGCTACTTTTTAATGAATTGTCGAAACGGAAATTTTCAATTTAAATAAATTTTGAATAATATATTTTTTGAGAATTTTCAAATTGAGGAGAATGTCTAAATCTTAATTTTTGGGTATTTAAAAAAACTCACTTCAAAAATATTTTATAGGGTTGAAAAATAATTGTGACATACATGTAAATGTTTTATTTAGATTGAGTATATCACCGAGGAAGCAGTTATGGATAAAAGCTGTGAAGAAGTTGACATCGGAGAGATTGGGTCGAGAGGGTCTGGCTGCCTGGGAAGCCCCGAAGAATCAGAGCGATCAGGATGAGGAAACCGACGAGCCGGAGACCACAGAGGATTTTTCCGAAAACGAGATCACCCTCGTTTTACCGTCGAAAGACACGATCCACGAGGAGAGCCACGAGACTGAGAAAGAACCGACTTCTCAGCGAGGTTGGGAAAATAATTAATAACAACAATTCATAAAAATATTAGTAATTAAAAAAACACTTCTTAATCAAAATTTTACATTATAAATCTATTCAACCATTCAAATAAGTCTAATTTTTTATTGTAAAATTATTATTACTGCATTACACTATCTTTTTCACTATAAAATTAATTCATTTTTCGTTAAAAAAAATGTTCCCAAAAAATATCGTTCGAAGATAAAACGTTTTAATTAAAATTTTTTATTCGTAGAAAATGTTTCAGAAGTGTTCAAAAAAAGTTTTCTCTACAAGGGAATATTCTGTCCCTCCCTGACGAACAGTTTTCACAGTCCCCAGCTCGAGAAGTCGTATTTGCATTACTCGAATCGTCAGAGGCAGAAATCTTTGATAATGCTCAATGTCGTGGACCTTGGTTTGAAGGTACGAATTTTTGAAAATATATTTATATATATTTTTTAAATATAATTATCATATATGTATTTATATGCGAATATAAGTGATACAATTCCTGACAAAAAAGACTTTTTCAGAGTGAATTGTTAAAATTAAATTTTTGTTTATCTGTCAAATATTTAAATCTTTTTTTATTATATTATTTATAATTATATTAAGAAATAATATGCACAAATTTTAGCGATTTTCTATGATTCAAATTGAATGATTAAAAATAAATATGAAATTGATCTTTAAAATAATTTTGCAGATTGCTGTGATAACGATTTGGATATCGAAGCCACGTGAGGAGAGCACCGATCGTCTTATCGAGCCTCTGGCATGGGCCTCCTGTTGCATGGCGGCGAATTTAATCGTCTGCGCGCTTGGCTGGTGGCGTTGGTTTTCCAATAATTATCTCTACTGGGCCTCCATATTCACTTGGCTTCTTATTAATACACAAGGTATTTTTTTTAAATTTCTTTAATAGTATTTTTTGTTATTTTATGACATTTTTCATTTTTTCTATTCTCCATAGTACCTGCATTTACACATTTTATACCGCCTTCAATTTATTTTCCATTTTTCAATCGTACATTTCTTTCGTAATTAAAAAAAAAAATTTCGTTTGAATTGTAAATTTTTTAATTTTATATTTTATCGTATTTGTCTTACATTTCTATAAACAATAATTTTTTTTAGGATTTGTAGGTGCTGGATTGAATTTCTCGACCCAGCAACGCTTAATGTGGTACATTCTCTTCGTCGTTTATGCTCCGTACGCAATGTTACCGTTGCCACTCAGATGGTGCGTCCTCGCTGGCTCTGGGACAGCTTTGACTCACATGATTATGACCATTGCCACCATATTTACAGATTCACAAAACGTAAATTATTTAACACTTTTAATATTATTTTCCGTTTTAAAAAAAATTATCCTGTAAAATTTTTAATTATAATAATTATTATTTGTAAAATGTTATTTTTATAGAATGTCACGTGTATCCTGAGAATGCTGATAACGAACGTTCTCCTCTACGTCTCTGTAAATTTGGCCGGTATGTACACAAAATATTTGACGGACAGGGGACAGCGTCAGGCCTTCCTGGAGACTCATCGTTCGATGGAAACACGACAGAGAACACAGAACGAAAATAATCGACAGGAGAAGCTTCTTCTCTCGGGTAAAAAAGGAATTCTATTTTTTTCTCCCTTTTGAAGAACAATTTTTGTTCTAAAAGTGAATTTAAATTTATTTCACCACTTTTTCAATGATGAAAAAACATAAATGTTAATTACATCAATGTGGCATTGTAAATACACTTTTATATCGAATTTGATAGTCAATTTTTGTCGAAATTCTTTTGGTGTTGCCTGATCGTATTTAAAATAATTTGTATTTCAAAATACTCGAGTCACGTGTGTGTGTCGTTTATTTTAAATTTGTGAATATATTTTTTAGTTCTTTTTTTTGTCTCCGTGTTTACGTTGGAGGATTTAATCGTGGATTGAAACGAGCTTTTCAGCGGAGCGTTAAGGATAGGCAAGGAAGGAGGCCCCGAGCTCATCGAGCTGATCAAAAAGGGTCACTGGGAACGCTTTCCAACCGATTGACCACGGAGCGACGTCTTTCTCCCTTGTATTCTTTCCATCCTCAACCCCGAGGCTCACACTCATATTTATATCACGATCGATTTTCCAATTCGTCAAATGTTCGCACCTCACGAAGTAGATTTTTGCACATTTTTAATCATCATTTTTAAAACATGGACAAAAATTATCCAAATTTATAACAATCAAATTTTATCTTTTTTTATGATTTGTATTCCACTTCGATTTTTTTATCGTTTCTTTTCATTCATTTACAAATGATTTTTTTAATAGAGAATAAAATAGAATAAATAAATAGAAAAAAAATTATATTATGAAAATTCCTTTTTTGAAATATTTTTGTTACTTCCATAAATTTCATCATTTTTGTGTTTTGACGTTTTATTAATGTCTCATAGTTCATTGTTCATTTTTCTTCAAATTTGAATTAATTTTTTGATTTTGATTTTACGGCAGTTCTGCCAGACTTCGTTGCAAAGGAAATGATCACAGATATAGCCCGAGAGACTGCAAAAGGTGGAACAATATCCTTCACACCGAATCAGTTTCACAGGATTTATATTCATCGATACGAGAACGTCAGTATTCTTTTTGCTGACATTAAAGGATTTACAGGTAACGAAATCAAATTAATCGTTTTCATTCGAAAAATGTTCTTATGAAAATTGGACATTTGATTGTTCTTTTTATTGAATTAAATATTTATTGTTATTTTTTATTATGATTATTTTTAATTATTTTGATTATGTATAAATAATTATAACATTAAATTTAAAAAATACATTAAATATAAAAAAATTAAAAATATATATAGTAATTTTGACTTTTTTCAAGCTCTGGCGAGTCAATGCAGCCCCCAGGAACTTGTTCGAGTTCTTAACGACCTGTTCGCTCGTTTTGACAAGCTCTCAGCGGAAAATCATTGCCTGAGGATCAAGCTTCTGGGTGACTGTTACTACTGTATTTCGGGTTTACCAACCGCGAGAGCCGATCACGCGCATTGCTGCGTCGAGATGGGACTTCACATGATAAAAGCCATTAGGGACGTTCGTTATACGACTAAGGTAAAATTATCACACAAAAGTGATAAAAAAATGATTCACGTGAACCACGAAAATATGAAAAATATGAAAATATAGAAAGATGATAACTTTTGCAGGTCGATCTAAACATGAGAATTGGGATTCACAGTGGCTCAGTTCTGTGCGGTGTTCTTGGACTCAGAAAATGGCAATTCGACGTTTGGTCCTATGACGTAACTTTGGCTAATCATTTGGAAAGTGGTGGAGTGCCTGGGTAAGAATAAAATCAATTTTCAGATAATATTATAAAAATTAATTAACACAAGTTATAAAATTGTTTTCAAAAAATTATTTAAATTATTCAGAGATTATAATACTTTCCAAAATTTATTATAAATAATTTAATTTTATAAATTAATTTATTATTATGTTATTAAAAATAGTATAATATTATAAAAATCAAAATAAATTATTAATTATAAATTTTCAGGAGAGTTCACATATCGGCGGACACGTTGAACTGTCTGAACGACGTGTACGAGGTCGAACCTGGAAATGGAACGGAGCGGGACAATTATTTGAAAGATCGCAGGGTGGTGACTTATCTGATAAAACAGGTTGAACCCTTGCGATCAAAGCGTCGCCCATCCTCGAGGCCGAAAGTATGGTCAGAGGACGAGACTGGCAACAGGACGAAGAAAAGTTTCAAAATCAACAATCCGTTATCCTCATCCGGTGGCAATGCGAACGAAGACGACATCGGTGGAGAGTGGACACCGGAAATTCCTTTCGAAAATGTATAAATCAATATTGATATACATGAAAAAAGAATTTTTTTTTTTCATCATTGAAAATTGGTTATTAAATGTTCAACTTAAATTAAATTAAAATATAATTTTTTTTAATTTCAATTGGTTAGATTTTTAAATTAATAAATTACTCGATAATTTATAGTATTTTGCTTTAATTTGAAGATGATGAAGATTTTGAAGATGAAGTTTTTTGTTTTCTAGTTAAATAGTGCGACGTCTGTAAGCAATCTCGAGTCCGATTATTACGAGGACGACAACGGATCCTCGAAGGGAACGAAGACTCCGGGTACCGGAGAAACTGTCAGCAATAAGAGAATGAGATTGGCGAATATCAATCGATGGACCTTACGTTACAATGACGAGAGTCTTGAGTCTAAGGTAGACGATATTTTTAATACTTTTTTATTTATTGTATAAATAAACATTATTTAAACAATAAACGTCATTTATACAATGAATAACAATAAATAAAAAAGTTTTACTTATTGTAAGATTTCTTCGTTTTTAATATGATTTAACTCATTTTTTTGGCGTTCAGTTTTGTCAGCTTCGCGAGGATATGTTCAAATCGAACATGACTTGTTGCTTCGTCATCTGGCTTTTTCTCGCAGTTTCCCAAGCTGTCATCTTACCAGAGTGAGTGTACCAATTTTTTAAACATTTTCACATACGTTACATACTGATGTAAGATACTCAAGTTCCTGAATTTTTAAAATTTGATATTTTTTAGATTTTATAAAAAATTTTTTTCTCAATTTATAAAATAATAAAAAAAAATTATTTCAGCTGTATGATACTTCTGGGCTCCCTGTTCTTCACTACGATCGTTCTGGTTGCCTGTTCCGTGCTCGTGATGGCAGAGGAATTCAAAGGCATGCCGAGTTACTTGCAGCACGCTTCGGCGATGTTGGTCCACAACAAGCAGCACCGAACGATTTTTATCTGTGGACTGATAAGCCTGATGGCACTGACATCGGTGATAAGCGTCCTCGCCTGTCCAAGGAATTACGAAATTCGCGAAAAACCGATTTTCGACGAGCTCGTCGCGCGAGAATCGATCCAGAGCGTGCCCGATCTTGGAAACGTTCCCGTCACATCGTCATCGTCGCGATTGGACGAATTCATGCTGAGCTTTCTCCGAGTCGCTCTCAGGGAAGAGAATTCCGAAAAAAAGGTGGAAATCGATTCGAACAATCGTACGTTCGATCGTGAGAATTTCGAAATGAAAATGTCGAGTTATGAGAATTCGAATCGACGACGTGAGTTCGTTCGTTTTTGGCGTTACGAAAAACATCACACCGAGAGGAGACACCATAGAAAATATTCGAGAGGGCACGAAGGTGTTAGAACGAGGAAAGTATTCTCGATCGAAAATTCGACGGTTATCGAGGAAGGAAAAATTCGAGACTTGGACAACTGTCTCAGGCCAGAGTACATCGTCTTCACTTGGATTTTATGTCTCATTGCTCTCGCCTCGGCTCTAAAATTGTATTATCTCGTTAAAACTGCGCTCGCGACAGCCATCGTTCTCATGTACGCGCTTCTCATTCTCGTTGGATGTGAGAATTTATTTCGATATGAAATTAATTACAGCAATGTGTGAGTATTTTCGTTTTAGAATACGAAATTTTGCGTCTTTATGGGGTTTCGATACCACAATGCGACAAACGCATGTTAAGGATGAACTGGAGATACAATCTTTGACAACATTGATTTATCATGAATTGTTAAAATTTAGTCTTCGTTTTTTTATTAGAAATTGGGAATTTTGTATTATGTTATTTACAATGAAATTCGATAGTTTGCTAACGTTTTATTAACAATTTTCATATTATTTATTGTTCAAACAATCAAAAAACAAAAATTTTAGACCAAATTGTTTAAATTCGGTTATTAACATTTTTTATGTGTACTGATAGTAGAAAAAAAAGATCCACAAAACCTCATCGTTTTAATGAATTTTTAAGTACTTTTAGATAGGGAATTTCGTTTTATTATCACATAAGTGAATAATTTCTTAAAAACTGTTTAGTACAAGTTGATAAAATTTGGCAGGAAGATTCTTTAATATTTAAACATCTTGAGAAAAAATTTACAACTACTATCGTTTTTTCGATCTTTAAACTTATTATAATTTCGAATACGTATAATATTCAATTTGTTATAACTTTTAAACGATTTAGTAAATTGCGTTGAAGTTTACACAGAAGTATTAGAATTCTATTATCAGCGGCTGGTCAAATTTTCAGATTTTTGCCACCGTTTCGAATTATCTCCAGTACATCCTTAAACACATAGGAATTTGAAAATGATAAGACTTTGATGAAATTTGGCGAAAATGTTCTTATACCTCAAATAGCTAAGAACTAATTCTTCCAAATTTTTTATAGAAGAACGTTCTGTCCAAATTTCATAAAATTCTCATTATTTTCATTTTTACTACCAAAACCTTATTCGAAAAAATATTTTTTAAGGATATCTTTCGAAAAAATCAATTATAAGAATTGCTCTTTTTGGGATCAACTAATTAGAAAAATTTTCAGGAAATCACGAATATTCATAATTATAATAATAAAAATGATTGAAATTTTTATTTTTTACGAAAGTAAATAACTTTTGTTATTTGTAGTACGGCCATTCCCCTCTCAGCCCAAATGTTAATTTTTCTGATCGTCTTCCTCGTAATGGTAACTTACCACGGACGTTTGGTTGAAGTCACATCTCGTCTGGATTTTCTTTGGAAACAGCAAGCTGAAAGAGAGCTCGGGGACATGATCGAGTCTAAACACAATAATATGCAACTTTTGAAAAATATTTTACCCGATCACGTTGCTCACCATTTTTTGACGCAAGAGAGACCTCCGGAGGTAAAACATTTACTTAAAAATTTTAATAAATGTTCTTTCAATTTTACCAAATATTTACAATAATGTCAACTAAGAAATATTTTTTGTAAGAGTTGAAAATCATTTTTTTTCAAATAGCAAATTAAGTATAAAGTGACAAAATAATGAAATAATTGATGAATTTATAATTAAATAATTGTTTTATTAAATTCAAAATTAGGAACTCTATTCACAATCTCGTGACAAAGTTGGAGTAATGTTCGCCAGCGTACCAAATTTCACTGAATTCTATTCCGAGGACGTAAACAAGGGAATGGAGTGTATACGACTGCTGAATGAAATAATCGCTGATTTCGATGAACTCCTGGACGAGCCGCCGTTTCATTGTATTGAAAAAATCAAAACCGTTGGAGCTACCTACATGGCTGCTTCCGGACTGAATCCATGCTCGAATGTAAATAATCAAATATTTTTTGCACCTCTGATATACGCAGTAGTTCATCTTTTACCGTAAAAAAATTTTAGCGTGACGTCATAAGGCAGTATGTCAAATTTGCAATTTTTTAAAATTGAAATCATCCCAGCCATCGATAAACTATTGAAATTTTTTGTTCAATTATACAATTTTAATTTATAATATAGTTTAATTTTGGATTTTCATTTGAAGTAGAATCGACCAGCTCGTACGTTATAGTATTTTAGATTTTTCTTTCTAGGAGCAAACAAAAGATGACAGAGATCATCTCTGCCGTTTGGTCGACTACGCAGTGGCAATGAGACTCCGTCTGGAGGACGTGAACGTCCATTCGTTCAACAATTTTGATCTCCGAGTAGGAATAAGCTGCGGACCTCTTGTCGGCGGTGTCATCGGCGCGAGGAAGCCGGTATTCGACATTTGGGGGAACACTGTCAATGAAGCATCCAGAATGGATTCAACCGGCGAGATGGGAAAAATTCAAGTTCCGCGAGACATTGCCCGAGTTAGTGCGAACTTCGAATTCATATACCCAAAAAAAAAAAAATTCCCAAACTAAAAATTTAAATAATTTCCAAACAATGTTTGATACAAGTTAATGATATGAAAGATAAAAAATGTTTTTTTAAATGCAGTTTTTGGAGGCCCACGGTTATCAGACCCAGAAGCGAGGACTGATTGAGGTGAAGGGTAAAGGGACGATGGAGACTTATTTCGTCCTCGGTAGAAGCGACATACAGTCCGAAGGCGTATCGAGGCATCGCAGCAACTGTCGAAGTCTCGCAGCGGTGGTCTACGGTGTTGTCCAGGCGAGAAGAAAGCAGATGCGGGCGTTGAGACGAACGTGAACTCATCGAAAGGGTCGAAAAATATCTAAAAATCGTACAAAAAAAAACGACAAAAAAGTAAAAAAAAAATTTAAAGCAGGGTTGATAAAACAAAAAGCATAGTCAGATTTGCAGGTCGAATCTGTATAACCGTATATTACATCGTTATAGTAAAACACAATGTGATCGATCGTAATAATCGAAATAATCGCAATAATAATGATAATAGTGATAATAGCAATGATCCGTGATAATAATTAATTATTCAACCAATTAATTAATCATCAATCGATTAATTGACAATTAATAAAGGAGACGAGACGTTAATTAATCAAGGCTACTTACAAACGCTATCGATTTCTCCCAAAAGTTTTCTCTTTCTCTTTTTTTCTTTTTCGTGCAAGGAGACGGCTCAAAATCTCGCCGAAATAACTGTACAGGCTTTACAATTACATTTATCGATAATCAATTAATTACATTTCGTCCTAATGACGCGTCAACTCTCTCTCTCTCTCTTTTTTTTCGACTTTTTTAAGGTGATAGCCCAGATCCCTTGAAAATTTCGATCGATTCGTCATTAATTAGAGAAATTGATTCAGCCAATGCAGATTATTGACGAAAATCGATTGATCCTTAAATTTTTTTCTAAATGTCAATAATCTCGACGTTTCATTCGAATCTTTTCTTTCGCGCTCAAATGTCACGTGTCCATGTCAAATTTTTACCGTCGTCTTAATTTCTCTCATTTTTTTCACATATTTTTAAATTTTCGATATTTTTTCAAAGCCACACCTGTTAGGGTCGTGTTTTTTTTTTCAACCCGAGTTTCAAACGCGTCGCAGGAAATTGCGAAAAAAAAACTACGAGAAGACAAAAGCGATACAAAGGCTCTTTTTTTTCATGATTCTCGCCCTGGAAATTTTTATTTCGAGAATTTCGAAACGAACGTCTCTTGCAAAATTCGCGTCTCCCGTTTTTAAGGTACGAAGGCACTGTACACACACACGCACGCACAATATACATATATATAATTTTTTTTCCACATTTTATTTCTCGTGTATATCGTTTAAAAGAGCTTTCTAGAATGTTTTCAATGTTTTAAAATACGCGAAACTTTTTCATTTTTACACAGTTTAGCAATTATTTTCCTTTTGTTCATTTTTATTTTACTTCAACTTAAAACTTCTCGTATTTTTTTTAAATTGGAAACTTTTCATTTTTTTTTGAAAATATTGAGTCTCAAGTTGTTTTTGTGTTCTTTTTTTCTCGCCGCAGATTTTTTTTGTTTCTCGGAGCAATTTTCTCGCGTCTCGCATTGACCAAACCGCGAGATGAGTGAAAAAAGAGAGAGAGAGAGACAGAGGAGAGAAAAAAAGAGAGAAATATAAAAATCTTGGTAACTCTGAGGTTCGTTTTGGACAGATGCGAAAAAACGATGAAAATGCTCCGGAGGAGGGGCCTTTTTTTACATTCTGCAGAGTTCGGGGGTTATCACAATTTGGCAGTGAATTTTTCAGCTTCTTCTTTTCTCCCCCATCGACCTTTTGTTCGTCCTCGTGGCTAAACTATTTGTCGTCTCTATTTGTTCACTATTCATTCTTTTTTCTCGTTCTCAATTTTTTCTTTTCTCTTTTTTTTTACAATTACAGGTGAATTAGAAAATACTTTTCCTCGTCGGGAAAGAAAAATAAATTTTCGTATTTGTCTTGGTTTTTGTTTCTTTGTATTGTAAAAACACTCGATTTTTATTTTACTCGTCATTTTTTTAACTTGATTTTCCATTATTATAGCTTTATCCTTCATTTTTCGCACGATAATTTTTTTCACTTTTATCAAAATACGACGAATTTTTGAATTTACGTTGCGGAAAAGTTTTTCTCGATAATTATGTTCTAAAAAAGGAACGAAAAAAAAGAAGGATTCTACGCTTTTCAATCTTTCCTGACATTTGCTCGACTCCTATGAATAATTCGATCGTACGTTATCATACATATTTACACACATGAAAATAAAGTCTCGACACGATTATAGAAAGAGTGATCGAAATGAAAAAAATTATCGATCCCTAAACATTTCTACAGTTTATATTAAATTAATCTGACTACAATATTCATTTTTTTCTCGTTATTTTTTCCTTACTGAGATCAGATCGCGATTCTTTTTTCACGTTACTAATCAATCAATTATTTATAATTCATTATTTTCGTCCACGAGTCTGAAAATATTTTTCTTGTGATCTTTACATGATTCCTATCTCAACGATGATTTTATTCACGAGAGATTTTCATTCTGTAAATTTACATTCTCTAACTAAGAAATTTACAAGCTATTTTCTCGAGTTTTTTTTTCCCTCGAGACTTCCGGAAATCGTTGACTTTCGGTATAAAATTGATTTTTTCATCGACTTAGGGAAAGTCTCGATATTTTGCAATGGCAGCTTTTACTTGGTTTATCTTTACACGATTTTCTCCCGAAAAAACAAAATCTCTCGCGACTGTTTTCGCTTTTTTTTTTCTCGTTTGAGCAGTTTCGGTATCTTAAAATTTACGTATTAATCGCGAACATTGGCCAAAAGCCTCCTCGACTTACATTTACGATAATAATAATAACTGTAATAATTAGCATAATAATAATGTACATTTTTTTAAATTCATTAAATTGCGAGCGGCAGTGTATTCGCGACTCGGAGAGACTTTGCCACTTTTTTCAAGAGAGAAAAAGAAAAAGAATTTTTTCTTCCCCACTAGGCGCCATTTTGCTTTTTTCCTAAATTATCAATATTTTACTACTCACTCTAGGAAATCGATCACAAAATTTGGTGAAATTCTCCCGGGAAAAAAAATGGAGAAGAAAATATTGTTTTCTTAGGGGGAGAATTCCTCGCCACTTTCGGTTTCCCTGCGAGATTTCGTGGAATTCGGTGGTACTTGGGCTAAATCCCTCGCGTTATTTTTATCTGTCCTTTGTACAAATCGTGCTAACTAAGTCGATCCGCGAAAGATTGTGCGATCGAGAGAACGTTTTTCCTTTCCCTTCGTCCCTGATTGCGATTTTCCATTTTTTAAAATCACAAAAAATCGATATCGTGATTTTTTCTTCTCTACAGTAGGTCTTCAGGTACGTGGATGATCCTTAACGTAGGAAAAAAAATTTAGTTGCACTGACATCCGGAGAAAGTCTCGTGGAACCGTCACTACCGGCTTTTTTTCCAATTTATCCTTTTCCTTTTTTTTTCTCAAATTTCGTGCGAGTTATTTCGCTTAATCCTGCAACGTTCCAAGATAGTCCAGATATCGGTGTTGCGTGTAACCTCAGGAGGATTGGCTCGCGGCCGCCTGCGCCGCGGCGAGGCCCGACGACACTGAACTGTGCAATGTAAAACCGTCGTAAACCTCCATCAAATCGTGCATCCTGTACTCTTCAAGGCACACGAAACCGTCCAACGAGGGTGCTTGCTTCCTAGCGCAATCCATGCAATGCACAACGTGTCGTTTCTCCTGCTCTCGTATGAACAGAATGTTGAATACTTCGATCTAAAAATTTGAAAAATTTCATTAAATTAATATTCAAAACAATTTTTTCAAAATTCAATTAATTTAAACAAGTTTGAACATTTTGATAAACATAAGTACACGTAATAATAACAATTATGATATAGAAAGAATGTTTATTAATGGGTTTAAAAAATTATTTAAGAATGTGGTACTTTTTACAATATTCAAAAAGTATTTAATTTTGGCACGTTATTAGTAATCCATGAATTTGGACCGACAGTCGTAGACCCGTGGTCGATGTAGAGTTCCGGCGGTCCCACAAGTTAAGCTGCATTAGGCGCGGCCAATACTTGGATGGGTGACCGCT
>JAPYYX010000650.1:0-44974 GCA_030522605.1 Cremastinae sp. B BG-2022a | reverse complement strand
TTTTAAAGTACATGTTACTATATTAATATCTTCGTCCTCTTAAAGCACTATACAATATGGTTAAAATATGGTTACAGGAACCATATATTTTTCTCAGTGTATCCAGCGTTATACCTATAATAGTAGACATTTACAAACGTTCAATCTGATTAGAGCTGTTTATTCTCGATCTATAAAAATTCCGATACATTATTTTTTTTTGAAAAACTTGTTTTCCTCAACATTTCAATTTTATTATTTTTCAAACCTCTTATTTCTTGCGTTGAAATAAAAGGTAAGCAATAACGCTTGGAAAAAATGATGACAGTAAAATGAGTAAAAAAAAGGAATAATATTTTCTAATATTTATACTGCTAAATAAACAAATGCGTTAAATGAGATAATGTTGCCTTGAATGAAATCATTTTTCTCCTCATGGGCTTTTTAAATTCGGAGCACGTGTATCCTGCATAAATAGAGCTCCTGTTCGATGGCCTTGGAATAACCAGTTATGATGAAGGGGAGTCGCGAAAAGGTTAGCTTACACGATTTCGTACGTCTTAAAAAAAGTGAAAAAAGCGAATGATTATTTATTATCAAGGAGGGTCGCACAATATCGTTGGAAACAACCGGCGGTGCGAAGCCCGGAACTTTCATCGAGAACGTTTTTTAATGCCAATGATAAAAATAACGGAAAAAAGGTATTTTCGATCCTACCTCGCAGTCAATGGAATAATACGAGATCCTCATCCCTCTCCCCCCTTTTACCTGTCTCGGCGCACACGCTTAATTTCTTCATGTTTATCGGGTAAATCGGACACGTGTATAGTGATCCAAGTCATACTGATGCCAACTACGGCAACAGAAAACGCTATCAAAACTATGGTTATAGGAAGCACACGATATAGACATCGAGGAAATGAACAGATTTTTTTTTCTAGCATAATAGAATAATGTTGCATATTTTTATAACGTCTTTCAACAATTTTTAATTACTGCAATTCATTTTTGCTTGCGGGAATTTCCAACGCTATAATAAATCTAGCATCAATCAATCTTTCATCCTCCGGCATCATCTTCACATTATTTTTCGTAAATGTCCATTTCATTAGAGTAAATTGGTTTGAATTGTTCATGATTAAGAGACAAAAATATGAATTCAATAACTCGAGACAACGTAAAGTGAAAAATCAAATCTTCAGTGTATTCGATGATTCATCCAACGCGCACATGGTGCTCGACTGAAATTCCGGATGAGCTCATGACCTTGAAACCCGAGGGTTCAACCCCGCTCTTGCTTCGAATTTCAAGGTCGAAGGGTCCCCATACAGATCGATAAACATACTATGTGATTCGACCTAAAATTTTCCGCTCTTTTTTAGAATTTTTTTTTTTTTTTGTATTTTATGGAACTTTTTTCAAACATACTGCGTGACTCGATGAAATTTTATTTTTCTGAAGTCGAAGAATATACAATTGCTTTTTTTCGTCCGATGTAGACTCGTCTCGCGGTTTATAATTTTTTCCCGGCGCATAAACGATGTTATTCCCGTGGCGTCGCGTCAAAATCGCAAATTATGCCTTTCTATTTACATGAGCGAACAAACGGCCTTCGAACAATCGTAATTTCAATTACAAATTGCGCGAAACGTCAAAACACTCCCTATCGACGCAAATGGTACAAAAAATTATCTCTCTCTCTCTCTCTCTCTTTCTCTAATCGTAACATGAAAGCTCTCTCACGAAATTCGAGGAACAAACGCTCGTCATTTTTTCACTCCTTTTCGGATATTTTAAATTGATGAAAAATAAATATTCTATCTCTATATTGTGTACACATGTGTATAATAATCCACCATTGCCCTCAGAAAAATATCGATCTCATTTCATAAAAAAGCATGATAATAAATTTCTTCGTCTGTTTTGATGACTTGCGCTTCTACAATATATTTTCTCGATCATGCAAAAAAGAAAGATGATAATAAATCGAATCCATTAAACTGCAACAAGCTTATTGAAACTTTTCATTGATGCTGTTAACTCGAAGGTTATTAAATTTTGTAAGTTGAAAACGATGCTTTTTACGTTGAATCAAGTATTGATACATTTATTGATATTTTAATGAAAAATTTTGTTCTTTTTCATTATTGGGCTGGATTTTAATTTCCAAAATAAGGAGATGATGTTTTCCAAAAAATTTCACCGGTTTATATTTTTTAATATTATTGTAATAATGAAGCAAAACAATTGAGGGTCCATTTTTTATTCGTAAAATAACATAATGGACTTGTGTCATGGACATACGTATTATTTAAATTGTAATTAATACTGAAAATAATTTCTCTTTACAAATGAAATTGTCGAAGCTCTCGTGTGATCACTGATGTTTCCAGAAGCCGATTTAAATAAACGAACGAAAAGCTGAGCTTGGAATGTTGTACAGTCGGCAGAAATGAAATAATACTGAGGGCTTCGTGGATTGGAGGAGAAATTGAAGAGCATTTGAAATATGACACACGCATGCATGTGTCGCGTTAACGTGTCTCCTCATGCTGGTTTCTGGTTTCTCTTTCTAAGGATTTTTCATCCGCGATACAAAATAGTGCAGTGGCAAACTTTTTATCAACATCTTTTAATCTGACTCGTTGAAACTCCATACAGTTTCATCCCACGCAATTAAATTTTTTCTTTTTTTTTCCTTATTAATAAAAATCATTTTTTTCGAGCTTTGTTATTTTAAAATCTAGAAAATTTCGTGAATTTTCACGTTCGCAAATTCATTGTATTCTGAGATTTTGTCAATTTTTCATTTTTCACCGTCATTATTATTATTTTTAAAAATGTTGGCACGTGGAAATCCCGGAACTTATATAAATATACATATAATAGATACCAAGGCGTTTATTTCGATGGGTCCATATTAAAACGGACGAAAATTTCACCCTCAATGTCGATCCCGGAGGGTGTTGGCTTATGTATGTACAATACCTTCCTCTTTCTTGTATTTCTTCCTCTACTCTGGTATTTTTGTTCCATCACGAAGTAATCTCTTACATTTCATCCGCTCATTCTGTCCCTCTCTTTTCACGCGTGGACGTATCTCCAAAATCAACACAATTACTATTGATGATCAAACAGCGTAAATAAAATGTTGACAACAAATGTTCAATAAAAAAAAGTATTTAAACTTCTCGAAAAAAATAATTACAGTTTTTTATGACGAAATATTTTATTGAATTCCTTCAAGAGTCTACAATGCGGTATTTGAAATTGGTCGGTATTCAGATCGATATGTTTTTCTAAAGGTATTAAGAATTTCTCTGTAACCTGAGATGCAAAAATAATTCGCGCAAAGAAAAAAAACAACAAAACAAAAAATTCGAGAAAACACTGAACATTTTTTGAGGAAAAGATTGAAATGTATTGAAAGAAAAGGAATGCAGGGTATACATATATCATATCGTTCTTGAAATTTTCAAGTACAAAATGTGCCGTCGCGATGTAGTCCAAAACTGGAACGTATCGATCAGACGAAGTGAGAATAGGTCCTCGCTCTTATTCTTCATTGCTCAGCAGCGAGTCACAGAGGTCGCTGCCAATAATCCCTCTCTGACCAACTTTTCACTTATTCGCGAGATTCTCTCGATATGATCTCTCACACTCTTGTAAATCTCTCTGTCTTAAACTTAACTCCAATTTAAATTCTGGATACACGTCAACATGCTGGGGACGTTAATCTAGATATTCTGAGCAGCGCCTCATTTAAACGAAATGAATGCAGATTTTAGGATACAGCTCTTTCCAACATTTGAAAAAAATCATCAAAAATCTTGAATGGTGAAAAAGTGATGATTGCTATTTTTTAATTCTCTTTTTATTCAAGGATTTCAATAAAAATTCATCTATCCCCATTCTCATGAGCAATTCCAGCAGTGAAAGGAGTCACGATTTCCAGAAAAAATCCTGAAACATTAAATTTCACTAAACTGCTCATTTTCATGTTCTCCAATTTCAGACCATTCTCTATCAACCGACATAAGCATAGCGCGTAGAGTGAAAACAAAATAAATAAAAACTGAGATTCAAGAGATTTTTTTGAAAAGTCTTGCTGCATAATATACATACCGCAGTGCATATTTGTATATGCAATACACATATGTATGTCTGCGTGTGTGTGTGTGTGTGTGTATAATATACACAGTTTCGGAAATGCACGGAATTTCGCATCTGTTGTCTCACCACGGATACGAAGGCAAGTCCAGCGAGTCGAGCAAGAGCAACAAGACGCTGAACGCTGACGTGAAGTTGCTGGCGGAGCTCGCGGGCTTGCAGAAGTCAAGAAACGAGGGAAAGTTGAATTCCGGTGAACGTCAGACGTCTCGAGGATCGGTCAGTTCGACGTACTCGTACGGATCATCAACGTCCTCGGGCCACGGCTCGTCCGGCTCGTCGAGCTATGGCCTCGGAAATCACTCGGTCTATCACACAGTCCATGCGAATTCCTCAGGACACTATCATCATCCTCTACACTCTTTCAATCATTCGACGAATCTTCATCATTACGCTCACAGCCCGCACTCCCATAAATCTGAATCATCCCATGGCTCAAATTCGCATGGTTCGCGATCCCATAGTCCACACGGGCATTATCAGCAACAGCAGCAGCACCTGCATCCCCATAGAATTCTTCAGCAGCACTCGGTGCCTCCGACCAACAGCGGAAACATTTCCCCAACTTCGGCAAGCCCAACCCCGGGCGAGCCCGACAAACATCATCACCATCATACCATCCAAGAGATGATCAAGTACTTTGGCCGACGGTTGGGTCACATCAGACGTCAGAGCGAGTGTCAGGAGAGCCCGAAGGAAAAGGAAGAGGAATTCCGAAACAGGAGTCAGAGTCTCGATGGTAGCGCTAAACCTGCGCTGGCTCTTGAGCCTGACTGTGAAACCACTTATAGGATCTACGAAAGCATTCTGAGACAAGGTAACAATCTGCTCTTTCCTCACGGAGAAAATCATTATTCTATTCAATTTGCGAAAAATTTACGCAATTTTACGATATCATCTCTTTGATCATCAGATTTCAAATTTTTCGAAATACCTACAAT
This sequence comes from Cremastinae sp. B BG-2022a, assembly GCA_030522605.1. Classification (NCBI taxonomy): domain Eukaryota; kingdom Metazoa; phylum Arthropoda; class Insecta; order Hymenoptera; family Ichneumonidae; species Cremastinae sp. B BG-2022a. The sequence continues at coordinate 39,884 of JAPYYX010000650.1, read as the reverse complement.
CAAAGTTTACTTCGATTGAAACTTTTTTTTCTCATCCAAAATTGCATCTACTAATCCCATTACCAGAGACTTTTCTTATTATTATTTTTAACTGTAATTTTACATACGGATAGATACGAGTGTATAAAAGATGTAGAATAAATTTGAAAAGGTAAAAAAGTATGCGCCAAGTAATGGAATATAGTTTGTACCTACGAAAATATTTTTTGACCGGGTAAACAAATGTTTGTTCCTTTTTAAATCGTATACAAATCGGCATATGGACGCACAACTCTGCTCTTGAATAGCTTACTAATTAGTTTCTGCCTATTCTTATTGAAGGGCAGAGTGGTGTGTCTGTCCATAGATTTGATATTGAAAAATTCAGGTGTTTTTCATTTCATTAAATATGTAGGTAATCTTACATTTACACATACATTTGACAAACGCATATTTATAATCTACATATAATCCTCATAATTTCTACACATTGCAAACCGATGCGTGAATAGATACAAATGACAATTTCAGCACGTAAGAGAGTGACAACGATTCTGCAATATTTTGCATTTACCGCTCTGTTTGCGCCTCTCGATGTTGGCAGTCTTCGCCTTGTTGATTTTTCGTTTTCCGCCTGTAATCGTTTGGCGGCTTTGATTGCACAATCGACGCTAAGAGGAGCCAAAATTCATTTCGAGAATTGAATTATCTATCGTTTCGTTTTTCATGTTTTCTTTCCTCACTTCAGTTGCCCATTTATATATTCGTAATGGTAATCGAACGCGGTATAAACAAAATGTTGTTTTAGCCCATCAATTCTTAGCTGCATATTCTCGAAATTATTTTAGGTTTGATAGTTTTAAACATTTTTTTTTGTAAAATCTTTGCCAGTTTTTCAATGGATTATCAATTATTTTGAAAGCTTGATAATGTTGCGTATATACATACGATTTAAAAAAATATTGATATTTGAGTGACATTTGGCATCTAAACATGACTCGGAGTTTTATTCAGATTCGTGGAAAGGATTCACAATTTAATTTCTCAATTTTCCATTCTTTCTTATATTTTACGTCTACTTTGTTCATAGCTCGCTTACCGTTCTCGAAAGCTTACTCGAAATAACAAAATACGTATAATAAAATGTCACGCGAACGAGCAACAAATATCGATTGCGCAATTATTGAGAATTCACCAAGTTTTTCCCAGAATTATCAATATATATACGAAACTGAGATAACTTTTCAGCCTTGCGACTTTTATACAAATGGCGATAAAATTTTTATAAATTTCGTCAAGTTTACAAAAATAAAATACTGTGTTTATAAATAAATTTCTCCGTTCATACGTAATTTACAATTTTATGAAATTTAGCACAAAAATATGCACACGACTTTTTGAGGAAGGTGCATCGCTGCAAAAATTCTACGCAAAGTTGAACAAACCATGCATTTATTTCCATTAGGATTATTTTAATATTAAAATTAAGATAGCAAATTATGTAAAAAAGATCTTCAATTTCATTGTTGTCATTGCGCATGCTGAGGTTGGAAGAAATTCATCAGAGAGTAAGACGCGTGAAGAATCCTTAAAATAGGAATAGTACACATTTTTGGTCGAATCACGCAAAATTTTACGCGATGTGCCAAGAGCTTATCTGTCTCTTTCTCTCCTTTGATGTACAACGGGGAGACTATTTCTGTCCTGGCGCTTCGGAGATGGGAAACTTTGGTCTGGTCATCATTATTAATGCAGATTTGCACAGGAGGCCAGTGGTCTTTGATTAAACGCGACGAGCATCGCCTCTGTATCCGAAGCGCTTGCCTTGACCTGAGCCTATAACTTTTAACGGTGCAATCGTTCATCCCTATATCTACGCGTTGAACGATTTTTTTGTGCGGCTCTGGTTTTACTCATAAGCGCAATTTCGCTCTTCACTGGTACGCTGTCGTTTGATTTTTTTATTCATACTTTTTTTTTATTTTCATCTCATTTCATCATGATCAATTCCTAAAAATCCTTTAAAAACTTTTTTAAAGCTTATATTTAATTGATGATTTTGAGATATTACCTATTCATTATTTTCTATCACAGTTTGAAATTTGGGAGTCACACGATTCTTCTTCTCCCTCTTCATCTCTGTCTCCATTCATTTTCGTCTCTTCGGTTTTGAACGAATTAAAACGTGGGCGACAGCTGTTGACGTCATCAATCGGATTAGCAGAATGGTCACAGCCTCGAGGATTTTGCGCAACTTTGCGCAAATCAGAGTCTCGGAAATGTATCTAGAATTTTTCTCGTGATTTTCAAGACCAAAAATTACAATGATTCTGATGTAAATGTGATTATTATTTGAGGAATTTGTTAGAGACAATAAGCCATTTAAAAATTTTCAAATAACGTTGTAGCATTTAGAATGAAGATTTCATTCTCAATATCTCAATTATTTTTCAACAGAAATGTTCGTTTCCTTTAATTAAATCATTTTCTTGGGTGTTTTTCATTTTATTTGCTGCATCAGAAAATGGATACTTTAATTTTATTGAATATTAAATATATGTAGAAAGAATTTTTAAAAATTTCAAAATTTTCAGCTTTGATGAAAAAACACAAAATGTCAAAGGTATATCAAATTTACCATCGCGCATGTGCACTCTGAGAGTGAAGAAATTTACATTTATTTTCATTTTTTAAGTGCATGGTTCGGTCGCTAATGCAGATTGTGCATGCACCTGGCGAGAAGGTCGTAATCGGGTGAAGCGAATAAAAAGAAGAAAAATGTTCTTTTGCCCGTTCCAAGGTCGTAAACAGGTTGAACAAGGAGGAACTGTCTTGATGCGAATTGCTTCGACGACTGGACAATGTGGACGTGACCACAATTGAATGATCCATTTAAAAATAAAAAATAAAAGTACGCTCGACTCAGTCCGATAATATGCGGAATGTGATAAATGTATTTAAATTAAGAGAATTTAATTTCCATATCATCGAGAATTATGTAACTCAGAGTGAAAATTTATCGAGGCTTAATGAATTTTTATCGTTCACGATTTCGGAACAACAATCTTTTTCTCTCATGTTTTTTTTTCAAATGGAATTTGTATTTTCTATCTAAATAAGTGTGATGTAAATCTTGAGAGCCTATCGAATTTTCATTACAGGAGCTCTCAGAAGGGGCTCTTTGGATCCAGGAACGAGAAGACTGTCTCTAGGGGCTCCAGCTGCACCGCACAGAGCTTCCGATGCGTGCCTCGATCCCGTTCACGCCGCCATATTGTTCAGGGATGCCCGAGGGGTGAGTTCTAAATTTTTCTCATCATTCATCCTTACTTTTATGCACTCATGCACATATGTATCATTCGATTTAAATTTTTTTTTCCTCATCTTGGAATATTTTTATCTCCTTCAGGGTGGAGGAGGGGCCAATATGGGGTACTTGAGAAAATATTGCGATTCCAAGGGTTTAATTATGTGTAAATCTTTTTTTTTTCATCATAAATCAAGTAACGAAATAATATTTTCAGCTGCACATGAGAAAAGAATTTTTTTTGCTGGACAAAATGGGATATACCCCTCCAAAAAATAAGAAAAAATTGTTTTTCAATAATTTCCTAATTTAAAGTAAAATACCCGAATATTTTTTAAATATACAATTTCCATAGTCAAAAAGGTTAAGAGTATTCGGTGGAGTCTTGAATTTATTTTTTGCCTCAATTTGTCCAATGTTTCAGTTTTCCACATTTTTTGAAAGTTATCAGGTGTTCGATTTCATACATCCGAATCGTACTCGTTTTTAACACTAAACTGATATAGATAATAAGTATCTATTTTGAAAACCAAAAACTTTTATCTTTATTGTGGCATCAGTCATGTACAGACACGAACTTTTCATAAAACTTGACTTTGTAGGTACCAACTTTTCAAATGTGAAATTGAATTTGATTATATGCTAAATAATTTGTAATATTTCAATTGTCAGCAAGATTAGATTTTTGGTTATAGATTGAAAACAACGAAGAGGATAATTTGAACGATTATTGGTTCGTCATTTATATTTGTATACATCACATCAACGTGAGAACATTTTGGCAATTGCTGTCGGTCGGCAATACAGATTACCAGCATATGCTAAGAATACAGAATTCCATTTTATCATCACGTCCTAATTAACTGATGAATAAATTTCCTTTGTGATCGACGAACGTCAAATTGTAGAGAAACATTTTATCGCTGAAAATCAAAGGACCTCCTGCCTTATCGACCCTTTAATTCGAAGAAAGGAAAAAAACGAATATATTGAAACGACTCGATTGGCTGAACAGTCCCATTATTATTCGTTTAATCAATTTATCGGAAAACGTTCATGAAGAAGTGATGAAAATAGTTATCGATGATCGATGATTCTAGAAGCAACAGAGAGAATAGATGGGAAACGTAGAGGAAAGCGAATGATGAAGCATTAAGCACTAAACTTTACGTAAAAAGAATGTACAAAAAATATATCCGCATATACATGGGAATTATTAATTAATCGAAATGGTTAGAAACGAAATAAAAGAATAATTTTCATGCGACATGAAAGATGGAAATAGACTTGAAATTCGGAAAGCAAGATCGAGCTGTATCTAAATTTGGCAGAGTTGTATCGGGTCGTCGTCTATCTCAGGGCTCTCCAAGACTCCGAGACTCAAGATCAAGGTTCCGAGAGCAAAGCGAAGGTCGGAAGCATTTAATGGTAACATGATTACGAGGAGAGCTCACTCTCGGTACAATATTCACGGGCAAGTGACTTATATTCTAAGGGCACTGGAATGGAGCGGGTCGTTGCATTCCCATGGCAAGATCGATCCAGCCTTGCGCAGTTGGAGCAACCTTATTCCAACTATGGACGAAAGAGCAAAAAGAGAGAAAAATAATTCTTTCGCTCGATGCACTATTACACATCAATGAATATTTTTCCGTCATCTGCATATTGCTCTTCATTCGCCACTCAATATATATTCATGAACAAAGCGGATTGCTTTCTATGCCTCTAGTTAACGATCTAATTACTTATTGATTAATTCATAACAATTAGCTAATATTTCGTTTATTATTGAGTTACCTGGCCAACTATTTAGGATCATTTTTAAATCATTTTTTTAACTGATTGATCAAATATAAGAGGAAACACTTGACCATTTTGTATTCCTCCAACGCGGCAATCTGACTAGTTCGATTAAATATTTGAATTATATTTCCAATAATTAAATTTCAAGATTATTCGAAACGTTCTACAGTGTCTGTAAAAAGATGTCTCATTAATTTCGACGGTAAAGTTCCCGGATATTCATAACATTTACAGCTGTTAAAGTTGGCAATGATCTTGATAACAATATCTTACGCATTTACACTGGGGTCTGGCAGACCCCAAAACTTTGCATTGAACGGTATTTCGTCAATTTTTTAATTACTGCCATTTATTTTTCATTTTTTTAAATTGCGTGGAAAATACTCTATATAATAAAGTTCTATCTACGCATTTTTCACGATTTATTTAGTCTCGATGCGAACGACATTTATGCCCTCTCGCAAAAATTGAGAAACTACCGAAACACCTGTAAACGACGTGTGGGGTCTGATGGAGGACCCCACGTCGGTGTGACCTTCTATAAGGTTAAGATGCATTAATATTTGGAATAATGGTTTAGGAAATGAAATACTAAATTCGTCACCAATCGGACGAAGAGATTATTCATTTCAAGTCAGTCGATAATCGTCTCACCTTCATAAACTGGTTCCAACTTCTTATGAAAAATCATAACGTTTCTTCGTTTTGATGAGTTGCGTGCTCCCATTGATGAATACGTGATTGATTTTGTACATACAGTAAATAGGACTTTTTACGATTCCATATGAGTACCACATTACTAATTTCATCATTGATTAATATTTTCGAAATAATTAATAGAATTTTTGAATTGAAATTTAATCTTCAATATAATGCTGCCATAAACGTACGTTTCCATTTAATTATTTATTATTATTCGTTCAATAATACGTATTGGAACATAATTCGGATTTTCTTCTCTATTTGCTTTTCCATAGAGCCCACCGCTCTTCATCATATTCCAACGTCAGTGGGTGACTTTTGCCGCCGCGCTATTCCACTATACGCGATTACGTGGCTCTTGCGCCTGGTTATTCGTCAGCTTGCTGGCCCAGTGGCCGGCAACCATCTCGAGCGATCCAGTATTCCGCGAGCCGCGTGTCGCGCTTCAGACTCGCGCTCCTCATTATATTTATTCCTCTTCCTTCGATCCTTGTCCATTTTCTCTCTAACCAATATCAAAAAGTTTTTCACTCTATCGATTGAGTTTTATTTTTCATACATGATAAAACTTGGAGACAAGATTGTTATTTCTCGAAGAATACTCCGAATATTTTCATAAACTCTTCGTAAGTGTTCCCTCATCTTCGCTGTTTCATGCACCGATAACGGTTCAGTGACGTTTGCGACTAACGCTCGGTGCTTACCTCATGCCCGAGAAGCAACATCTAAAATTGGAACTGTATTAAAAATATAACAAAATGCAATAATAGAGGATTAAAAGTAAAAAAAAGTGTAATTAAAATTGAGAAGTTTCAAATTTCTGAAACAAAAAAATGTCCGCCCAAGTTTCGTTTCAAGTTTTCAGAATTTTTTTTTTTTCCTTGGAGATAGTGCAATTATTGAGTGGCCGGAAATTATAGGAAAATAATTACAATACGAATCGTGCAGTTTTTCAATACGCCCGCGAGTTTGTAGGAAGAAATGTGAATTTGGCTTCTGACACCTGATGATCATTTTTTCCAGGGTTCTCGTTCGCTCCTTGCATCATTCAGTCTTTTCGCTGCAGAATTCTCACATGCACACGTACTTATATTGTATAATTTCCTTCCTTCATTTTCGTCGTATAAGACATATTTTTCCCGACATCCGTCAAATCTTTTTTTTCTAATTTTATTGTCTTTTTTTACAATTATTATTAATCCGTATTTTTTATTTTCATAATCTTGCCCTTTCTGATCTTGAATTTAAAGCTCGACGATCACAATATCATATCTTCATTTACTTTTTATTTCCGTCTCGAATTTTGGAAAAGGATGAATAGACATAATGTGCTTCTCGTTTGTGCGTTTTTAAATTTTCTAATATTACTTTCGTTGATTTCTTATCCAGTCCACTTGGAATTATGAATAGGTAATGAAAAAATCGTCTTTTTTAGAACCTCCAGTCATTTTCTCCACTTGAATTTGTTTAACCCAATTGAAAAAATACAGAGAATAAAAAATTCGTCGAGCTTCTACGTTTCGTCAGTTTTTATTATCTCGTTTTGAGTATTCCGTGGAAAATATAAAAGTTTGCAACTTGTGGCTCGTTTGCCTCTCTTGAGGATTCTTGGCCCCCGATTCAAGTTCCCGTTCTCACGCACGTATTATTCACACGCGAATTTAAAAATGAAACAAAGCAGTATTTTTTTTCAAGATTTAATTCACATTTTATGTTAATCTCTTCTTCTCTTTATTCTTTTAACGAGGAATTACACCTCAATTGATAACCCTTTTTTTTAGGTTTTGATTCTCTATTTTTCAAAGGGTTCGCATTCTTGACGTGATTGAATAATTTTCCAGGGTTTTCGGCAATTTCCGAGATTTCGGATTGTCCTCTGTATCCGTAAGCTAATATACTGCAAACTTACAGTAAATGATAATAAACTTTGTCAAGTAAGTACTTAGATAACGTGAATTTGTGTCAACCGAACAGGTCGGTTCGTTATCGATCTGTCACGTCATTACCATCAGGACGATAACATCGAGTCGTTACCCTTGAGGTCAAACGTAATTTAATGAATACACTCATTTATTATTATCAAGTTCATATTTCTTTTATCGAAAAATGATGCTCCATCGTTTGACGGGAAATGCTTTTATTACCTCCGAGTGACAACTCTTATTCATCTTTTATCATAATTTCCCTTGTTGAAAATTTGTTTTAGATTCTTTTCATCTATACACACTCTCATAATTTAAAAAATCTATTTTCTAAATTGTAAATGTTATTTTTTCCTATTACAGCATTCGATAAGAATATTAATTTTATGGAAATATGATTGAAAAACGAATGAATAATTAAATTTTTTTCCACAATTTGAGGTGTTTATTGAGGAAAAACGTATTAATGTATTTTCGAAAACTTTGGACTCAAAAGAAGACAGAAGACAGAGATGAGATTACTCGAAGACGCTAGATACTCAGTTTTTACGATGTTATATACCTACTCGGCCTTCGACTCTGGACTGAGAGTTCGCTTCTTTCTCATTGTTGTTTTCTATCTTGTCACTGAGAACGAGGAGATATTGAGGGAAAGAGTAGAACAGTGAACGAGAGAAGAGACAAAAAATAATAATATTAAGTCTTCCGAGTTGAACGTCATCAATAACAAACTTATCAAGATAAATATATCTACTACATAGTAAAATATGACATGAACGAATTAATGACGAAATTTGAAAAAATCATATTAAAAAACCTTACAACATATTTATCACGTGTCAATTTCATCATATGACTTGAATCATAAAAACTCGATGATATATTATATTCATTATTTCCTACAATATCATTGTCAATTTCAAATTTTTTCTCATTTTATATAATTTATATTTGGAATTAAAAAAGCTACAACTTTTAAGTATATTCTCATTTTTTTTTTCCTGCATGTACTACCAAGGAAAATAATATTTTCGAGTAAAATAACAAGTAACGAGAGATAAAACATATTTTTATATTGCATCGTATTTTTTCAAATTCGAAAGATATTCCTTACTTCACTCATGTACAGCATTTATTATTAATTATCGTTTGTTATAATGACGTGCGTTATAGGAGGGTCAGTCTCCTTTCATTTTTTGACAGCAGAAAATTCTTCTTTCTTTTATTCATAGTAATTCAGACATCGCCTCGAGGTAATTGAGACAGAAGAGAGATGAGCTCTCGTGCGAAGTACAGAAAAAATGAAGTAGAGAAACATCGAGATTCTCTTTTCCTCGTATTTATTCGTTAAATTTCTCAAACAATTTTATAGGCACGATGAGAAATATTCTCTAAAAATTATTGAAAATTGTATTTTTTTTTTATGTATGTATGAAAAAAGTGTTCAAAATTTTAAAATACGTTCGGACTTTGCAGATCCTAATAAATGATTTTTTTAACACACGCATATGAAAATGATTCAATTGAAACTGAAGAACAAACTTTTACTTTTCGCTAATTGAAATTTATTGAGCAACATTAATTGATACAATTTCCACGTCCGGAGCTACGGGCGCCCCGTATCTTAATTTTTAACAAACTCAAACTCAATCACTCAATTTTCATGAAAATCATATGCCAGATTATTCGAAATTAATTTTCAGCGATGAAATACATTTACATATCTCAAGTTGTTCAATGAATAAATAATTGTGAATAAATCATCTAAATGTTCTATTCAATTGATGAAACATGAAATGAACTTTTAAAAAATTTAGCTTGTATTTAATACACCCCAATTTATATTTCCAGTAAATTGTAATATTATAACAGAAGGATGCCTGGTTAGAGGTGGGGGAAATTTGGGAGGGCGTCCACTACTTTGCTGCGCTGAGGAATATATTCCAATGAAACATGATTTGTAGCGGTAATTTTGCTCTTTCTTTCCATAGTCCAACGTCAAGTTACTACTCACTGAGAATATCCATGAAATTGTACATTTTTTGATGATTCATCATCAGTGGAAATATCCATATAAGTATGCAGGCAAAATCTCTATTCTGATAAAAAGACAAACATCAGAGGTTGAGTTCAAGAAAAATAACAACAATTATTAGTCGACGATGTTATAATGAAAAACAGGTTTTTGAAAAAAAGTAAATAAATAAATTTCTAAGTATGTTATTTTGTTTTCAATGATTTTTTTTTTAAATTTGAAATTTCGCCAAATTTCAAATTTAACGAAGGCAATCTCTCTCTCTCAATTTTCGGAGTTAGTGCGGAGGTAATGAAATCTGGCCTTGGTATATATATCAGGAGAAAATCACGTCTTGATTTGTAGACGCCTGGTGTTTTCTCCCACTTGAATCTTTCGAGCAAGAGTCTCCAGATTTGCTCAATAAACGCGGATATAAACACTGTAACTATATTAGACAAACTCGCGGCGCTCCCGATGGTTCAACGAAAATGTTCTATATGTACATACACGTTACATTTCATCCCGATATATCAAACAAGCCATTTTCAGGCTTTCTGATCCCAACTCTCGTTGAAAAGACACAAAAAGAACTCAATTTCCGAACAAAAATTCAACCCGCCCTCGAGAATCTTTTTTTATCCTATGGAATATTTTTTATTCATTTTTTACATACGAGGGGAGGTCATATTTACTTCACATAATTTGCAATTTTTATGACTATTTGAATGCGAAGATCAAACGTAATTTTCATTAACTTTGCATTTTTTTGAAAATTTCATGTCTCTTTTACGAAATAAAGAATAATTTGATCGTTTATATAGTTGATGTGTCTGTGTTTCGGAACGAGTCTTCGCGCACGGAGAGTCAGACCTCAGGAATGTTGTTTGTCGAACGAGTTAATTTATTTCAATCTCAATTCGCGCGCACATGACGTTTATGTACGCTTGTCATTCGTATTCCCTGGTAACGCCGTGGACATACCTCTTGTTTACGTTAGTTGTATATAAATATAAAAAGGATATTTATACGCGTGCATGCGTATACTCGGATATTTAGAATATTTTATCTCTGTCTATCCATATATGCAATGCAAGGGAGTAATTGTCCTGTTTACAACGGAGCCGAACAGGCTCTCAATGTAGACTCTCGCGCCGTTCCATTCGCACGTTTCCTCAGAGTCTTTCCTGTTCTCGGTGCTACCATTTTGGTTAATCGCGAGTTATTACCCGCAAATGATCCGCCTCTCGGCGCCGATACTAACCTCGCGCGCGACAACATTTCCTCCCAGTTAGACATTTTCGTAACCGTTTTTCATTCAATTCATTGACATTTTTCATTTCATATAAATATTGTTGTTCTTTTTTTAATATTCATGAACAATGTCGAATAAAAGTTGAATGGATCAACATGGATCAACGATCGATCTGAAAATGCTTGATGTGCATATGGTGCAATTATATACATACGTCGATTGAATATTTTTAATGAACAAGTAAACAGTGCCAGCGTTAGAATGGAGAAAATAAATGAGTGAATTACTTATATAAGGATTAATTCCGACAAGAAGGACGATTGAGCCGGACCTCAAAATGTGTTTCATACAATGCCTGTTGATCTCGATGTGCAACTACTTTTTGATCACCACGTGACACAACGTCTCGACGATCGGCAAGACATCGATGGAGTTTAATTATAAAAACATTTATGTTCTTACATCAAAATAATACAGTACGAAAATAATTCGTTGTCCACGCAAGCTGAGTCACTCTTCGTATAAACTCTTCTCGTTTTATAAAACTCATGTTAATTTTCAATCTCATTAAAATTTATTCAACGTGCATTTCTATTCTATATACATATATGTATATTGATTTTAGTAAAAAAAAAAGTTTAATTTTATGCACGCAAGTTGAACTTCGTGTTTGAAACTGTAAAGCTTTTTTCAAATTTATTTCTAATCGTCGTATCTAAAAATGAAAATCCTTAAAATTACGAGTTTGTACTTTATTAATTAACAATTGTGATGGATTGAGTTATATTTTTAAAACAAATCATTAAACGAGCGGATATAAAATATGTTGAGGGTCGTTTAAGGGTCGGGGGGTCGGATCCTGAATGCGTTGAGCGTCTCAATGAGAGATAAGAATAATACGATGAGAATCGGGGAAAGTGAGTTGAGTCAAAAATCGAGACGTTGGGAGTTTATGAGTCTCCGTGCGCGTATGAGTCGCGAGGAAGAGGGCGCTGAGAGGATGCTCTTTAGACGCCAAATCAGTGAACCGAGCAATGGATCCGGTGGGACCGGAAATCTCGTGGGCAAGAATTGCAACGGCGACGTTTTGGTTCAATCTCCCGCTAATGCGTCGACCGGCGTTAGTCTTCTCGCCCACTGGTGCGCCAAAATCGCCACCAATGTTAAGAAACGTCAGAACTTTAGTCCACGAAGCCTGTTGAAAAAAGTATTGGTACTGTTCGACACACGATTCAATTATTTTATTCAATTTTTCAATATCAATTTATTTATTTTCCCCGATATTTTTATTATATTTTCTCAAGCTGCACATCAGGACTCTGATTATTTTTATCGATCACTTTATTTCATTGTTACTCATTATATTAACAAGAATTTCTATACAAAGTTGTTAGTACTGTTCAATACGCGGGTAAAGTGACCATTACCTTCATTCATTTTTTCCTAATATTGATGAAAAAATATTCAGATTGATATTTTCATTTCATCTTAAGATCTAATACATATACATAAAGACTAACATTTTTGTCACTTTTCTACTGTATTTTTTACACTGTATTTTCTTTAATCTTTCAGCTGCCTGTCGTTGATCCTTTCTTGGAAAAAGTTTCTCTCTCCGATCTCGGTAAGTAATCAATACTAACGAAAAATTTGATTAAAAATTTATTTTCGAATGATTATTTATATTTCTTGGGTCGATGATGGTTTTTTACGGATACATTAATAGAGACGTGTCAAAGAATCGATGTACATATCGTCGTTTTTGTTGCTCATCCTGATTTGTAGAGTTCATTTTTAGAAGTTGTATATATAAAAATTACAAAATTTAACAAGATAAAAAAAATAATTCAAAGTTACGTAAATTGAAAGAAATCGGGCGTAAATTTTTTTTTTAACTGGTTATCTATTTTCTATATTTCTCTCTACCATCGAGGAATTTAATTTCTATCTTTATACGTCATATCCACATAGTCAATATCATGTTCATCGCGACGAATATTGATTTCACGGAATCAATTTTTTAAATAAATACAAATGGTAAGGGAAAAGGGACGAGGTATGGAATTGCATTTCCGTGAACAAAAAATTCCACGCGAAAAATTTTTATCAGTTCATGTATAGTCGACCGTACGTATCCCGGAGCGAATAATCGATGATACAACAACCATAGCCTCGAATGAGGAATCTTAACCACAAAAACGTCCGGGAAATGGTGAAAATATTTATAAATCGCGAAGAAAAATACGCGCTTTTTTCTTACACAAAAAAAAAACATTTTCAGTCGCCCTTTCATTCAACCGTGTATCAATGGACCCTTGCAGAGCGAAAAAAAAACGAAAAAAATTTGCAAAGCGGGAGCAACCGCCCATGACCCTGACCTACATTTCACCTGGAACGAAACCATCAACCGATGAAAAAATAAAAAAACAATTTCAATCACTATCAAAGCTTGCCCGAAGCAAACAACATTGAGCTCAATACATTTCTTGTATATTTAAAAAAAAAATACTCCATTTTTTCTCTAAACTTTTTTTTTTTTCAAATTGCAATAATCTTTGCAAAATATGCATAGGATTTTTTTTTTGCTTTCGAGATATTTTTCTACTTATTTATATATTATTGCAAACATCGTCGCACGTGGCTTGAATTTCAAGAACGAAAAATTATTTTCGCACTCGGCAGAGTGTGAATACAAAATTCTGCGATTCCTTCGTTAGCCACATCGGATAAAACAAGAAACGCCGGTAACTTATCGTGAGATATCTTGTGCCTTTGCAAAAGAATAAATGAAAATCAATTATTATTATTATTATTATAAACCAATGTCCATCTCGATGTTTTACGAAGTAAAACTTTCGTTATTCATGATCATTATTCAATATTTATTGAACTTTGGAGATCGTGAAATGAAAAAGAAAAATGTATCCAACCCGTATGTAATGTGTCCGATCTATCGGATGAGGAAGGAAGAAGGGGAAAAGTCGGATCGGACGAGTCTTTTTTTTGGCAGACAACATTGGGCTGAAATGTTTTTCCTCGGTTTATTCTTGGCTCGAGCTTTCGGCAATGACGGTGGGACGAGATATATGCGAGAAAACCCGAACGGCGAAAAGACCATCAGCTGTGCACAGGGTTAAAGGAAAACATTTTTATTCACAAATTCGGACAAGTGAGATTTCATTCTCTGCTAAGTTTTCTTATACAAAAAATAATGATAATGTATGAAATAAAATAAACGAAAAAAAAACATGAAAATTGAGAAATTCATGGAATAAATTTCGAGATAAATTTTTCAAAGATTTTTGAATAATATGTGACTGTGATCGATTTTCTTATGATTCATGTATAGTGTTTAATATTTGTATAATATTATCACTTTAAATGAGTAACTCGAAAATACATAGCTTCGAAATTCAATTATTAAAAGTATTAAAAATTATTAGTAAATAAAGTATTAAATGTATATAAAAAAATTAAGTTTTATATTTTGCTATATGAAACGACAAATACTCAAATATTTCATGTCCACGTGGTGAAAATTCTTAACGTAACACATTTTGAGTGATTCATTAACGCATGAAAATCGTAATATGAAATATTTGGTAATAATAATATTTTCGCCAAGTTTTTGAACTTGGTTGATTTTGCGAATTGTACCGTCAAGGCCGTAACCTTGAAAATAATTACGAATTTAGTACAGGGTACAAAAAGTCTGACAAACTCGGTTATTCGTTTACGTCTGGTCTCGGATCTCAATGATTTTTATTTCTTTCCTCACACGTCCATGATTAAACGTCGACAGCTTCTCTGGCACGCTTTCCAAGAGATTTGTTTTCATTTATAATTAGGGCCTCGTCTGTGCATCGATTATAAACAAAATCGAGCGTCTGTCTGCCATCACCTTCAACATCACATTTTTTCCTCGACTTGGATTCTTATTTCTTGAAAATTAATTTTCAAAAAATCGATTCACTCATCCGAATTGAAAATACGCAGCATATAAAAAATTAACAAAATCATCAATGATTAAAAAAGAATTTAATTAAAAGATTTTCAAGTTTTGAATATAAAAAAAAAATGTAATTTATCCGATAAATTGTTGTCGTATAAAGTATGAATTCACCAAAGAGATTGAGTTTCAAAATAAATTTTGTGGAATTAAAATTCTAATCGGCAATTAAAAAAGATTTATCAGCATTTTGGCAATGTGGATTCATAAAGTTCGAAATTCGAAGTGCCAGGAAGTCAATTTATCGCGTGAATTAAAACGTTTCTCGGGCCATTGCGTACTCTCTCTCTTTTTTGAAAACTCATCACTATACATACATATATCATTTTTAATGATTTTACTTCCGGGTTTCTCGGTCTTTTAGTTTGCACTTTGGTAATTATTTAGTCGTCGTTTACGCTAAACGTCCAGTGCGGGCAATCCGGCAAATAATCGTGGATTTGACGAAAACTTGGCACCGAACTCTATTTCGATCGAGCGCGTTCTCGTTTATTCGACATCTTCGAATCTCTGAGCACGCTCCGTTCGAAATTGAGCACCAGTCTTTCGCGATGTACTGACGAAAATGCGCGTCGACCCGCATCATCATTTTTACTTCTTTGAAATTCATATTATTCAATTCCTATTAAAACAACATCGGCACAAGCAACCTTTTTCCTCTATTCGGGTGTGACGAAGCTTGAAAGCTTGAGAGCAAAGTCATCTTTTAGGGCCAAAGGAAAAATAAAATATACATTTTTTTTCAAGTTCATGATTCATTTTTGTTGATTCTCGGTCCGAATGTCTTCGTAAAGAAGATCGTAAAGATGACGGTTTAATGTATCATTAGTTCGAAATGACGCTCGATCGAAGACTATCGCGATTAAGAGCTTGTGTACAATAATAAAAGAATAAATAACTACAAGGACTGATCTCATTATATTTTATTTATACTTCATCAAGTGAAATCTGATGTTCGAATATCAATCAAAATGAAAACTCACGATTACTGATGAACATTTAAAGAAATTTAAATTGTGCAAGTTGATATTGAATATTATTTCAATTAGTACGATAAGATGATTTAGGGGATGATAAAAAAATTCCTGCTGTGAATTAAAATAAATTGAGAACCTAAAAAGAATAAAAAATTTGTTGACAAAAATAAATGATTGCGTACATTGAAATGAAGATACCTAAATAAGTTGCGATAAAGAGTACTTTCGAAAACTTGGAAAAAAATTAAAAATTTGAAAGAATAAAAGTTGATCCAGCAAAGAGATCTCTGAGAGACTGCGCTTATTCCTCTCTGGAAATATTCGTGAAAGTTGTGGCCATCGTCAGTTATGATTTTCTCGAAAAATGCTGACCCTGCATTATTACTCAAATGCGGCGGGAATTCAGGCCGCCGTTCGCCAAGTTGGGGTTTCCTGGTGGGACCCGGAAGACGATGATCCTGTGTACTCGAAGGATCTTATCAAAGAATTTGACGTCGAAAATCCCCCATTGGATCACGAGCTTGCCTGGATTCTTTCCAAAGGTAAAGAAAGCTCAAGACGGGTTTTCATCTCTGTACGAAATAAAAACTAACTCCTAAAATTTGACATTCAGGAGCTCCTCACCCATTCCTTCATCGTATTTTCACTTATTTTCTCAAATTTCTCACTTACTCATTTTATCCTCATTCATCTAATTCAATATTCAAAATTTATTATATTTTGGTCTTCATTCTTTAGTGATTTTTCTTTTTTATTTCAAAATTCCACGAAACTTTCATTAAAACTTTAAAAAACTTTAAAATACTAATACGAAAATCGTCCACCATTTTTTAAACTAAATTTATTCTCACTTTCATCTGATTCATTTAATTATTATCTACATTTCATAAATATTTATATTTATAAAAATATAACTGAGGTTACTTCAGAGACGGAGATTGTCGATTTGAGGACAATTGTTTAAAATAAACTTTCCGAAAGTAAGAAAAACAAGTATAGGTATCATATTTGTAATTTCGTGCGTGATTTTTAGTTGTTTTTACGATTATAAAAATGATTAATAAATAATCGATACTTGATGTCCTGCACATAGAAAAATGAATATTTATTTTTAAAAAATGTTCAACATTTCCATCAGCGATGACACGTGAAAGAGTGTACAATTCTTCATCCTTTCGATATGATTAATTGTTATTATTATTCTCAGCAGCCATTGGCATCGCTTATAACTTGTTTTCCTTCCTCGGATTACTCATTGCACGTACATTCCTATCCCCGCCATTTGTAGATTCGATCCATATCCTCCCGGTATAGCTTCCAGGTCTTTCCATTTTCGTGCCAGAGTGGGCTCTCGCGAGAGTCTCGAGCAACGCGTTACCCAGCTGGAGACCTTCTCGACAAATTGGAAAGCCTTAATTATCCTCAGAAAAAGTATATTTAAGTGCGATAGATTTGTGCATTGTCATTTTATCCTGGCTCGCGTACTGATATGAGGAAAATTTAATTATTACAAACATTTTCTATCTCCATAAATTTTTTAATTCTATATTAATCCAAATAATATTGATAACAAATTAACGACCGGGAAAACAAAAATCACGATACGCGTATCATTTAAACAGTCATTTTGAAAATCAATGCTATAAAATATTATTAAAATAAACGTGGAACATTGCTCGTTACGAAGTGAATGTTCAGTCTCAGGATTTCCTAATTACGGACAATCACCAACGAGACTGTCGAGAGGTGATGGGGGATAAATGAATCATTAAAAATCAACACGCAAAGGAGTTAACAAATATTTTAAAAAGATTTTCCGAGAAATAAGTGAACAATAGTCGTCGATCAAAGACAAATAATATCTTTGCGCGAATAAAATTTCAGTAGATTTTCAGCTCATCCAAAAATTTGTGCTCAAAATTTGCCTACGCGAATGCCACTGATGCGATCAGAGTAGCGCTGTGACTTGCACATTTTGAGAATTGAAATGAGGACTTTGAGTGACGTGAATCAATTTTCTCTTTCCTGAAATATGAAAATTTAACACTATAATGTGACAAATGAACTCAATAATTGTAATCATTTAGCTATATGTCGATAAAAAAAAACTCATCTCGACCCAAGGAACGATAAGAGGAAAGTCATGTTAAGGAGAAACAAGAAGGCATTGTTATACTGTGAATTGTTTGGGCTTACAGAGGAAGATGAGTCCCAGATATTCGTGAAATTCTTCAAATTTCACAAATGCTACGACCTCATACCGACCAGCGCGAAACTTGTGGTCTTTGACACTCACCTGCTCGTCAAGAAAGCATTCTTCGCTCTTGTTTACAATGGTCAGTTCAACTTTCGAATTATTTTCAATTAAATATGAGTTAATATCTATTAAGTTAAGATTCAACTAAAATATACCTATATTTTGTTCTTTCTCTTGTTTTTGATTATTTAACAAACAAATCAATTTAATTTTGTTTCTCTCGGATAAAACATTTGAGAATCTAAAAAAACTTTCAATACTTTTTGAGTGTGATAAAACCGACAATAATGAATCAATTTTATAGAAGCAAATACTCCAATGGCGAGAATTTCATTTTTTCTGTAATTGCCATTTATGTAAACTGTTTGATCGTTGAACAGGTGTACGGGCTGCACCGTTGTGGGACAGTTCGAGGCAGCAGTTCGTTGGAATGCTGACAATTACGGACTTTATAAAGATCCTTCAAATGTACTATACGAGCCCTTCAGTCACGATGGATGAGTTGGAGGAACACGAGTTGGATACTTGGCGAAGTGAGTTGTTAAATGTGACATGTCCAATCAACGAAAAAATCGCAAAATATATTTCTTTCATTTTTTATATACATATATATTTTTTTTCTAAACAATTTTTCTTTTTTTTTGTTATCGTTTACAGAGGTCTTGAAGGATCAGGTGCATCCTTTGGTCAGCATTGGTCCGGACGCATCGCTCTACGATGCCATAAAAACTTTAATCAACAATCGAATTCACCGATTACCTGTGATAGATCCCGACACTGGAAATGTTCTGTACATTCTCACACACAAAAGGATACTGAGGTTCCTTTTCCTATACGTAAGTCACCTCATACGATTTTTCATTACACTTTAGCTTTATTTTTAATATTTAGCACGATGTATCTTGCAGAAGAAAAATATTTTCAATTAAGTAATTATACTTTTCCCAAAAGATTTCCGAACTTTGGCACTTGTTGGCATACAAAGATTTCAATGTATCGAAATTACATGATAAATGGAGTATCCATCAAGGTGTACCGCTCATAATATTGTATCGCCAATTATCCGAGAGTCTTCTGAAATATTAAAAAACTGTTTAAGCCCGTCAATAATTATTTAATAATAATAAAAAAGTTGGCATTATTACTAGTCAAACATAAACGAATGCATTAACTTTTTCACGCTTGCAGATCCACGAGTTACCTAAGCCTTCCTTTACAAACAAGACTCTCAGGGATCTCAGGATAGGTACTTTTGACAACATAGAGACGGCTACCGAGGACACTAGCATAATTTTAGCACTAAAAAAATTCGTCGAGAGGCGAGTGTCGGCGTTACCTATAATCGACACTGAGGGAAAATTAGTCAACATTTACTCGAAATTTGATGTTATCGTGAGTAAAACGCGACTTACATTTAGCTTCTTCGTTGCTTGCAAAATGCACTTGAAAATTATTCTATGCACAAACTTCTCTCTTTCATCCAGAATTTAGCGGCAGAAAAAACGTACAACAACCTGGACGTTTCGCTGAGACAAGCCAATGAGCACAGAAACGAATGGTTCGAAGGTGTCCAAAGTTGCAAATTAGATGAGACTCTTTTCACCGTTATGGAAAAAATTGTCAGGGCAGAGGTGAATTTCTAATTGAGAATTTACTATTTTTAGCCTACACAATTTTGATATTCAGTACGAAAAGTTAATTGAATAAAATTTCTTATTAAAGAATATTATGGAAATGTAAATTAAAATTTTTTCACGTCAATTTCAGGTCCACAGACTGGTCGTCGTGGACGATGAAGACAAAGTCATAGGAATAATATCTCTGTCGGATCTTCTGTTTTATCTTGTACTCAGGCCTTGCGGTAAATAATGAAATGATAAATTCCATCTCGATTGCCTTTTTTTTAATTAAAATCGTTCAAAAGAAAAAAATGAATATTAATAATATCCGTTGAAATGTCCGTTCCAGGTGAAGAAGGCAGCAGTAACAAAGGCAGTTCTGTCTCGTTGCGAGCGCAAGATTCGATCCCATCGAAAGGTCCGAGTTCAGCTCAGTCGGAAGCTTCCCTAGGGGAGGACGAGCCGGAAGTCGACAACGAGGCGATCGACGCGAATCGTACTGTCGATGCTGCGGGCACTCCTAGTCCGCCGTTGAGTCCCGCCGCCTCAGAAATATCCGAGACGCAATCATCGATGATCAATCAACCCTCGGAATCGAGTTGGCGCGAAGTCGCGGTCTCCGGTGGAGAATGATGAAAAATATACAAGAAAACGACAATGAACTCAAATTTGCGTTATTGAAAACTTTCATCCAAGAGGGAAAAATTATCAACCATTGCCGATATCCGCTTTGTTTTACCACAAATTTTACGACCACTGAACTGAAAAGAAAAAACCTCTAAAAGAAGGTGCGAAGAGGGAGGGAGTGGCAGAAAATCGTTTCGAGCAACCAATTTATATTTTTTTTCCTCTATCTTTCTTTTTTTAAAGAGAAGATTCGATAGCTCTTCTGTCTTCATTTTATCGCTGAGTCGTAAAGAAAAATGAAGTAACTGGAAAGAAAGAAAAACGTTGAAGAGAAATCGGAGGAAGGACCTCCTTGAAAATTATCTTGCCGGGGAACGTGCGTCGCACCGGTAGATTTGAAACAGCGTAGTACAAACAAATAAAATTAATAATATTAATGATAATATAAATAATAATAATAATAATAATAATAAATAAAGAAGAAAAGGCGATCGTTTTTGCGAGTTATATAATATTTTAATGTCCATCGAAAAATTGTACAGTGTGCGATCGCTCTACTTGCCATAATTGTTCAGGTTCAAACGATTGCTTTCTCGCGACACTTATTAATTTTTAATCAACTGTCCCAGGACGACGTTTTATTGTAGATAAAAAACGCAGCCGTAAAATTGCAGAAAAAATCTTTGCATGAATCTTGTTGAAATTCGTATCGTCGATGGGGAGGGAAAGTTCTTTCCTCTCGACTAATTTTTCGTTTGTGACGAAAAAAAATAAATGGAAGAAAATTCAATAAGGATCCAATACAACTTTTTGTCAACTCTTTTTTTCCTCGTGAATATATTTTATTGTTCGAGAAGTAAAACAAGTTACGAAGAGATTATGTCGTGATTCAGTTCCATAGTTCTATTGTTTTTGTCTTCTATTCATTTTTACTTAAGGTATTCCTGTCACGGACGGCCAGATTTCGTTGTCCCATAAACTGAGGCCCACTAAAAGATGTTGAATGTGTATAAATATCCGAAGAATCTTTTTCACTTGTATTATTCTATACTTTACATCATTTTCAACTACTTATTTATTCAATCGTGTGAACTTACGGGCCTCACGTTCGGGAGATCATGTGGCATTTTTTACACTTTATACTTGAAATATATTTTTAAAACGCTCGACGGCTCTATCGTACTATTGCGCCTAATGAATTTTCTCTTTACGAGTACACGTGTTTGATCTTGAATTTTCATCTTTACAAATGTACAGAATAATGTTGAATGAAAATGTTTCTATCAACAAGATCAACATTTCTAGATTCGAATTTGACGTTAACTGTTCGATGATACGATTTTGTGCGTGTGTGTGTGTGGTTTTTTTTTTCATTTCCGTACAAATCATGATTTATCAAATTCGGTCAACTCTGAAACGTTTTACTTCATGATAGGAATATCTCAAGTATACAAAATTTCTTTAACGAGTAAATTATGCAACATTCAACGAGATTTTGCAGCGTGTTTTTTCTTACGTGTCGACTCTCCTAATTTTGCACATTAAGTACTAGGAAAAGTTACCGAGTAAAATCTTAATTATTTGCATAATAGATTTTTCTAAATATTTAAAAAATAATCCAGAATGGTAAAAACATTGATATGTAAAAGGGTTCGAGCTGCAATGACATGTGATAACCGCTAAGAAGGTCGAAATCTGCCTTTGATTTTCTAACGGATACTTCCGATGATTGTCCAAATCGGAGAACGAAAAGAAAGAAAAAGAAACGACAAATAGAAATAGAAGAACAGAAAATCATTGGAAAAATAGCTTATGTAAATAGTTAATAAATTTGCCCTGTTATAATTAGAGTGGATCGCGGGTGAAAATTCGATGATTGGTTTTTTATTTTTCTGCGATTAAAAAAAAAATGGAATCCAAGAAAAATAGTGAAGTTAACGGGTAATCTGGTTGTTCCTGCGTGCAGCGAAAACCAAACGAGAAAATCATGGGTAGTTTTGGAAACTCGATTCTGTTATAACGGGCAGCACGATGATATGCACACACATAGAATATCCGAAGATTGGATGTTAACAATGAGAAGAAAAGATATTTTCGATAAAATGATGAGTCGTGAATCATTCTGATGTTTTTGTGATCAGATCGTTTCTCGTCTTGATGCCCGATATTTCGACTGACTCGAATGATGGATCAAAAAGTGGTTTGGAATGTTTCGTCTCGGAAAATTTTATAAAAAAAAACGTATTTTTTCGAATTGACACAGTTCTGAGTTTTTCTGTATTTCGTCCCATTTTAAGAGAATTTTTTTTTATCCGTAACAGAAAAGTGTATCGAGAAAACGATTCGCGAATGATGTGTAAGAATTGTACATTGCGGACATGCGAGATTCACATTAATGGCCTATGTGAGAGAATATTAAAAAGCGAAAAGAAAAGTTGAAAAAAAATTAACAATGGCTATAGAATTTCTAGTACTTAGTGCGGCTGATCCAGAAACGCGCACCGGCGCTATTACGCGAAGGAAACATAAGCATTCGTTTTGTTAAATTCAAAAATTGAGAAAAATACACGATTACTAAAATCAATTATTTTATTATTGATCACGTTTTGTTTCGTTAGTAAAATGTAACCTTTCTTAAATCAATGAAAATTCATCTCATTCGTCATGTACATATTTTCATCAGAATTGATCCATTCGAATTCCATACTCATGTAGTATCAATTAGTTGTTCCATTTATTTTGTATGTACAATCGTATTTTCAACTAAACATTTGGAATACGTAACAGGAAAAGAGAGCAGTGCTAATTGATCGTTGAAGTACCATTCGAGTTCTTCAATTTCTTTCTCTTCGCTTGTAACGATGTCTTTGATACCTGAAACGGGGGAAAATTTGTTAAAACGGTCCAAAAATATCTTTTGTGAAATTTTTATATAGTGTTCTTATTGGTGGATAGGGATTTAGAAAGTAGCGTTTCGATTATTACCTTAGCGTTGTGTTTGTTCAAGTTTTTCGTTTCTCTCTTCGTTGATTTGACGAATAATTCAGCCTCATTTTCTTCGTTATTTATAATGGGCATTGCATCAAACATCTGATCGTATTCTGCTTCACTACTCGAACCGTCCGCAATGTCAATGTCGCCTCCATTTTCGTTCTGTTCGAGCGAGCGTTTGCCAATTTTTTCTCCAGTCTCTTCTTTTGGATCAATGCTGTCCATGGTAAAATCAGAACGCAAGACCATACAGCTTAGACGAGAGGTGAGATATAACTGCAAAAAATGAACAATTTAAACTGTTTAAAAAACCAACTAAATAGTTGCTAAATGTGTAATAATAATGCGATGGAAAGTATAATAACAAAAACAAATAATGAGTTCACTTATCAGGACATCCGAGAAATCAAAAATCAACTTATAAAAAGTAGGGAAAAATTTATGAATTTGTTACTTTTCACTGAGAAAACAAATTAAATTTCTGAATTTATTTTTATTTTTTTAGAATAGATCTTGGATTAATGGGACTCTCTTATCCTTGTTGGCTCCATACGATAAATGTACCTTTTTCAGAAGAGCTTTGGTATCCAAATGATGAATACGTAGAAATCGGTCTAAGCCAACGCTCACGATGTATGGATTCGATCTAGTACAAGCTATAGAAGTTATGCTCCCTACAAAATCTTTGTACGTGTTCAATATTCTTCCTGGCTTCCTTAGGTCGATCAGCTTCATAACGCCTCTACCAGATCCAACGACGATATGACTAAAGAAAAATAGGAAGTGTTTTCGAAAAAAAAAATTTCATTTAAAAGCAATAAATCAATTGTTATTTTTTATCAATTTTAATAAGATTAAAAAAAAAATTAATCGGTAGAACTTACTTTTCTCGAGGTGATATTGCCAGAGTTATCAGAGCTTCATCTTTCATCTCTAGACTTATCACTGGCCTTCTTTGAGCATCGGGATCGTAAAGACGGACCTAAAAATCATGATCGCAAACGGTCAAAATTTCTGTGAAGAGGCACTATTAAGAGATCTCAAGAGCATACTTGGAAAAATCTGCAACTTCACATAGGAGATGAAAGAAGATTCAAGCTTTGATAAAATTAGGCTATAATATTTTAAATGTCAAATAGTATATTCGTGTTTCTCAAAATTTTCTTCCACGTCATTCTGAAGTATGCAGAACATTTATGAGGTAATCAATATTACCAAATGATCAAAATTTCATATTTTTTTACCAAGCTATGTGTATTTTTTAATGAGAAAAAGTTAGAAGTATGTAAAAAATATAAAAGAAAAAAAGAACAGAAAATCTGAGAATAAGAAAAAAAAAATTGTATATCTTGCTTTTTAACTTACATGACCGTATCTACTACAAGTTGCAACTTGTGAACTATGAGGCAAAAATCCAATATCGGAAATCCACAATGGAACTCTAAGTTCGAGCCAATCATTGCGAACATTTTTTTCTTCAAATATTTTTGTCTGTGTTTCTAAATCAAAGAACTTAAGCTTGTGTTCTTTTCCTCCAGTGGCAATAATATTTTTATTGACAGTGGAGTGTCTCATTCTTTCCAAATTTTCACCAGCTTCTAGACCAATTTGATCTCCTTCATCGAATCTCCATAATTTTATATGACCGGACTCAACTGCCGTTATTATCATGCTGCGCAAATGAAACAAAATTATATTTTAATAAATAATATTTTTTGAATTAAATACTTTAGATAATAGATTATTAATTTTGCAAGAATTATTTATAAAGAAATAAAAATTATTTAGAAGCACTTACTCATTGTATTGTGATAATCCTTTGATATTACCAGTACCACCATCACATTTAAAAGTAGCCGTAAAGGAAACATCTTCTGTATTGTAAATTTTAACACTGAAATAAGAAGAAAATAAACACTCTCGATCCTGCCTAGCACTCGGAGACAAAAAAATCTACTTTTTAACAATTGATGAGAGAGGATAAAGCGCATCAGAAATTATCTATACAGATAGTGATTCCTTAATTATATGTCAAAATAAATATAAAGAATTATGATTCATTGTGAAGCAATATTTCATTCAGATTTCAAATGATTTATTTAGATACATTACCTTCTATCCGTTTTGGATCCACATCCGAGTAAAATCTCTCTTTCACTCTCGTCGGACCAGGACATAGCGGTAACTTCGTGTTCAGTTCGTATTGACATCAAGTTCTGTATATTTTTCGTTATACATGCTTTTTCATCGATTTTAATACCTTTGAAAATACCAGATTTACCACCCACAAATATATCAAAATCTTTTTTGAACGACATTTTTTACTTTTGGTGATCTCAGAAACTGTCGACGAGAAGCTAGAAACTTTTACCATGTGCGCCCGAAATCAAGCGACCGCTGACCGCTGATGGGAGATCTAACCTCAAATCGGTGCATATGGTATTTACATACGTGGTAAAGCTGATGTCTATTTATGTATATGTATATAGATATATATGTATGTAGACTGTATTTTACGTAGTATTTCAAAGCCGTCAAATACTATTTACACATATTATCCATGATCCATGGACATTTGTAAATTTTTTGAACGAAATCGAATTACATACATATTTTCTATCTTATTAATTATTAGATTATTTTTTACACCTCAGCAAACTCTATGTTGAATTTTGTGATGATCAATCGTTGAAAAATTTGATAATGTCCATCAGCATCAGAATACAAATTTCGCGATACATATATGTATGTGAAAAAATTTTCGTCGGGTCAGCTGTTCGGAAAAGTCTAATACAATGAATATGTATGTAATTCTAATGAGTGATGGTTCGGCGAAAACATTGGGATCACAATAAATGAGCCGGAAATAACCAATACATATAAAAGCTAAACGAAACGAGGAATTTAAAAAAAAATCAAGTACATATTTCGTTGTGAAAAGTGGTAAATAAGATTTTCAATAATGAGTAGCGTTATGAAAACATTTCGGGAGAGCTTGTCGAACGCGAAGCACGTTCTCATTTTGACAGGTAGTGGAGTATCCGCGGAATCGGGAATTCCAACATTTCGCGGTCCCGGTGGATTTTGGCGAACTTATCAGGCTCAGCTTCTCGCTACGCCACAAGCATTTCGATCTGATCCTTCGTTAGTATGGGAGTTTTACGAATATCGGCGTCAAGTAGCAAGCAAAGTCTTGCCTAATAAGGTGTTTATTTATGGTATCCATCAGAGGATTCTGACAGCAGCAAAAAATGATTTTAATCTATTTTAAAATTATTTTCCATTGAAACAGGCTCACGACGCGATTTCGGAGTTTCAAAAAAGACTTGGAAAGGAAGGCAGACTTGTAACTATTGTAACACAAAATATAGATGGACTTCATCAAAAGTCCGGTGCAAGTGATGTAATTGAGCTTCATGGTTCACTTTATAAGACTCGCTGCACAAAATGCAAAAATCTTGAAATCAATGACACAATACCTATTTGTCCAGCTTTAGAGAATAAATGGTAATTGATATATACCCAAATTAAAAACTTATTTGTTATTTAAGTATGTATACTGAAAAAATTAGAACACAAAAATCATAGGGAGGACAGAAAATCAATAGTAAAGTATTCACCAAAAAACTGTTATTCATATCAGTTCCCCAGATACAAATGCCACACATTCCAAAATTCCAGTCGCGGAATTACCAAGATGCAATAAAAATGGATGCTCCGGCCTGCTGAGGCCTCACATTGTATGGTTCGGAGAAAATCTCGAACAAGCTATATTGGATAAAGCCTGTAATTTAGAAGATTTTTTATTTATCAATTTAATTCGCTTACAGTATTAAATGGCTAACACAATTAACTGTCTCATAGACAAGGCTGTGGAAACTTGCGACGCTTGTCTCATCATTGGCACATCTTCAGATGTATATCCAGCAGCAATGTTTGCACCTCAAGTTGCAAAAAGAGGTATTCCTGTGGGTGAATTCAATCTTGAAGAAACATCAGCCACAAGACATTTTCAGTGAGTATATAGAAGAGTTCATGAGTTTTTTAGAATGAAATGTATTATGATCAGAATCCACTATTTTATTTTTTGTTGACTTTTATCTCATTGAACTTCTGTTTAAGATTTCACTTCTGTGGACCCTGTACAAAGACTGTACCAGAAGCTCTTGATCCATGATGATGACAATATGATGATTAAAGACAGCTGGGATTCTGTAAAACATGTTTGTAGATTTTGTGATATTGATGATGATGAGCTACATGACTGTGCTACTATATGTGTTAATGCGTATTCAATGTATCGAAAATGAAAAAAGATATTGTATCAAAAGTGTAATTGAAATAATATTAAGGTAGTCCTATCGCTGGTGGGGGGATCGTATTTTCGTACCTCGTTCTTCTTACATTTCAAGTGAACTGAGCGGGTTCACTATAAGCAAAGTTGTTGCAAATCCACTAAAAAAACATACTAAAAATTCAAGTTGACCCTGCATATCGTTTATTTGTTATATTATAAACAAAATCGTAAAAAATTTTTTCATTCGATTTTTGTGAAAAAACTAATCGAAGCTTCTTGGATTTCTTATAAAAACGTGTCAAAAATTTCAACAGGCGTTATCGACTGAAAAATCGATAAAATCATTATTGAAAATCGCGATATTTAACACGGGCTGTTATGGAAAGTTGCTAAAAATTACGATTTTCGAGAATAAATATCTTTTGATTTTTAAGTCGGTAACAGCCCCTGAAATTTTACACACATCTGCATATGGCATCAAAGAATGTTTGTACAAATTTTCAACGAAATCTAATGGAATTGCTGCAGCGAGAGGACTACTCGAATGAAATTTTATAATCATATGTAACTCGGTTTGAATTTGATGATTAATTACTTGCAATAATTTAATAAAATATTCAATGGATTTTATTTTCCAAATTTCTAGAAGTGCTTTGATTTATCAAAACCCTTAATTAAATACACAATTTTTTTTAAATCATTTTTGTACACATTTCCATATACACATGTACATTTATATACATTTTTCATGAAGTGCATAGCCTCAGTATTGCCAACATTTTTCATGCACTTAAAGTGATGCCAACACAATTGTGTTGTCCATTGGCGCCCATAGGTGCGCTCTTATACTGCTTTGTATAGCTGGTACACATACACACACACACTTTGGAGCCCGTGTCGCACTCTGTAAACGGAGTCCCTTATTCTCACGAAGAGTTTGGGCGTGTAGCTTTTCGTCATTGTTTTTCTCGTCATCGGGTGTGTCACGATGAAGTCGTTTGGTTTCATATTTTCCGTCGCATTGCTCCAAACAGGTAAATTAAATTCCTATCACGAATTTTCAAAAATTAATATTTGATCTATGTAAATGTTTTTGTATACACAACACGTGAGCTTTTCCAAGCTGTTTTCACGCTCATAAATCTAACGGTTTGTCTTGTAGGATTGTCTTGTACACTCGTTTGTCGGTCAAATTATAAATTCTATAACTGTAATACTTTGATAGAAATTATCCGCGTATTCCGGCGAAGTTGAGAAAATGTGAAATTCATGAAAATATCCCATAAACCGCGCTTCATAAGAGGACGCGTTGAAAATGGCGAGCAAGCGGCGTTATTGATCGTTCGACCAAGCTTTTTCATCGCCAAATTTTATCACCGAAAGGTCGTAGGCCATTGCCACATTTCGATAAAAATACTGGTCATTGTCATCAAAACGAATCATTATTTGTAACAGAATTTATTTTCATGTATATCAAAACACTCACTATTTTTTAATATTTACATTGAAAGAC
The DNA here is from genome assembly GCA_030522605.1 of Cremastinae sp. B BG-2022a. Classification (NCBI taxonomy): domain Eukaryota; kingdom Metazoa; phylum Arthropoda; class Insecta; order Hymenoptera; family Ichneumonidae; species Cremastinae sp. B BG-2022a. The sequence goes on along the minus strand of JAPYYX010000650.1, from coordinate 10,612 downwards.
CAATTGTCTTGACAAATTTCATTGCCAATCAACTATTTACAGAAAAAACCCAAACAATAAAGCTTTAAATTTCTCCCATTTTCAAAATGTTTGTTGCAAATTTCTGTGTTTGGCCCCTATCAATTTGATAGGACGATGCATCTTTGTATCAAATTGATAAGAAAGGTTTACTCTCATTCCCACAGTAGTATTTTTATCGATGGAGTGAAAAAAGATTGTTTGGACAAGAATTTCAAAATTATAGTTCATGATCCAATTTATGATTTAAAAACTGTGAATATTCGAGAGTTGAAATATAAAAAGATTAAACTCGTACTTATTTTAAATTGAGAGAACTATCAAGATTTAGAAGAAATCATTTCCTTTTTTCATGAACAAGTTCTTACAACATTTTAAAGATAAGAGCATGATAATGAGCATGGGGAATAAAGATTCAATAAAATACAGAAATTGCACCATGACATATAGTAATATAAACTCCATCATCTTTATAAAATAGAAATACATACAAATACATACAGTATTTTTGATAACAGCTCTTAAAAGTAGAGGCCATAAAATTGTATTTGATCTTTGTTTAAATTTTTATTGCTTTTTGCTTCCAGTGATAGGACAAAGAACACCAACCATATCGTATATATCTCAGGAGCAGATTAAGGATATCGGTGGAGTAGCTGAATTAAAATGTTCAGTCCAGTACGCCCAGGAGTTTCCAGTTCTCTGGATGAAAGTCAATGGGAACGACCAAGTGCCTATCTCAACTCAGACGACTCTAATTCTTCGAGACAGCAGATTCTCTCTTCGTTATGACACAACTTCTTCCACATATACTCTACAAATTAAAGATATTCAAGAAACCGATGCAGGAACATATGAATGCCAGATTGTTATGTCAATCACTAACAAAATAGATGCGTCTGTGCAACTCTCCGTGCGGAGACCGCCGTTCATCAGTGACAACTCGACCCGATCACAAGTAAAGACGGAAGGACAAGAGGTTGAGCTCGAGTGTTACGCCGGTGGATTTCCACCTCCCAAGATCTCATGGCGTCGTGAGAACAACGCTATTTTGCCAACAGGGGGTTCTATCTATCGGTGAGTCATATTTCATAACTTTCACGCTTGTACGTGAATCAAATGAGCATGAGATCATTTTTGGAATTTCGTAACACGGATGTTTAACTTACCAAGAGATCAAATTGCTTTTATGAAAAAAATATATATATATATATATATATAATTGTGATTGATTTTTCTCTTCTTTAAGATACGAAAAACTTTACAATATTAATTTTACCAATGAATTTTGTTTCATTACAGCGGTAACGTATTGAAAATCCCTTCGGTACGAAAGGAAGATCGTGGTACCTACTATTGCGTCGCTGAAAATGGTGTCGGTCGTGGATCGAAGCGTAACATTAATTTGGAAGTCGAGTTCCAGCCGGTTATCACGGCGCCTCGTCCGCGACTTGGACAAGCCCTCCAATATGACATGGACCTTGAGTGTCACGTCGAGGCTTTCCCACCACCTGCTATTACATGGCACAAAGACGACGTTCAACTTTCCAACAATCAGCATTACAGTATCTCCAACTTTGCGACCGCTGATCAATATACCGATACGACCATTCGTATTATAACCATTGAGAAAAGGCAATACGGTGAATACGTATGCAAGGCCCAAAACAAACTTGGAATCGCCGAGACCAAGGTGGAACTTTTTGGTAAGGAAATCATTTCAGTCTCATTTTATCTCTCCATTTGCGAATTTGTTCGTTGAAATTTGTGTGAAAAAAAAACAGGAGAATAATTTTTCGTAAATCCTTTTTTATGGAATAGATAAATTAGAATTGGTAAGCAATGATGAACTAAAATTACTTTTTAGAATTCATTCTGTGCAAAATTCAACGAAACATTTATAGCTAAAAATATTGAACTTACGATTTTTATGTTCTCAATATTCTATAAGTAAAATTAATTAGACTTCAAAATGTCCAATTTGTTTTTGCATTGGGATGCCTATACGTTTTGTAGATTAGTGATACCATTCTATTTATACGTACATTTTACTCAGTTTCCATTTTCGTGTTTTGAAAAATTTTCGATGTCTATTAGTGATGCGTTCAAGTTTTCAGTGAAAAGTACATTCAATTTATAAAGTCAAAATTTTGTTGCAGTATTGAGTGTATTTTTCTTCAATAATATTTATTTTTCTATATTGTCTCGTAGATGGCATGTATTAGATTTTTTGCTTGTTTGTTTTCACAGAAACGATAATACCGGTTTGCCCGCCCGCTTGCGGCACAACTCATTACGCTGCGGGCGCTCTTCCAGCATCTTCTGGACCCTTGGTCGCTTTTGTCATATTGGTTACAGCTGTCGTAAGGTAAGTGAATTATCATTCGTTCGTTCTTTACGGATCGTTATAGAAAGTTGATTCTCACGGGACTCATCGTAATTCCTGTGGTGTGAAATGCAGGAAAAATCTTATATTGAAAATTCTTTTGAAATAACCAGTGTACAAAATTCCTTGCACCGAACATTTATTTTAGTAACGCATTATCGTCGTGAATGGAAATGAAAAATAAATACTTGGGGATAAAAGAGTTAATTATTATATTTTCTTGTTTTTTATAACTTTTGCATCGATCAACTGATTCAAGATCGATTTACACCAATTTTAATGTGTATTTTATATTCTCGTCTCATAAGAATTTCACGATTGTTATGGATTGTTAATTTTGTTATTTTTAAAACGTTGTAATGAGAAAAATCAAGCACTAAATCGAAATATCGACGAATGATTTGCTGCATTTACGTGCATGTTGATAATAACCATTTTATTAAAGTTAATATTTTTGAATACTCGTTGACTCTGTCTTCCGAATGCTGATACAATTTACTTTTGGCTTTTAATTTTGACAATTTTGTCCCATGTAAAAAACTTGAATGCAGGTATTTTAACTTAAGATTTTGTTTCATCATCAATATACTTTTTAAATCCATCTTCATTGAAATAAGGTTTTGGTAACTAGCAGTGAGAATTTTTTCCTGTTTTTTTTTAATACGCAGAGAGTGTAACTTGATTTAATTTGATTATGTACAGGTTAAATCCTTTAATTATTATTGACTTTTGCACAATAATTTGTTAAAATACTACTTTTATTGAGTAACAAATTCATTTTAAAATTAGAAAACCTACAAAAAAACCATGATATGTTTGAATGATTCAATGTTTTGTTTGTTTCAGAAATTTCAACACCAAATATTAATTATCCGAGGGTGCTCTGGGCAACGGGGTGTCGTTGCGCACCAACAATTTGGCTCTATTTACTTTTAGGAATCTCAGTTGTTGCTAAATCGTCGATACAACGATGCAGCTCAATCAACATTATTTAGACTATGTCCGAAACTTTGCCGTTAATCGGTAGCTACTCTTATCGAACTCGTATCGACGTAGTGAAAAATGTTGTTATTAGAAATATTGCGGCTGCATGAATACTCATGAACAGCATTTATCAGCACCAGCGGATGCGCTCGTAATGAATATTCTGATTTACGAAAGATCAATGGGATATTATTAACCGAGGATTATGTAGTTCGTTTCAAATAGACCTACTCGCACTTGTAGTTAATTGTAAGTCTTTAATGAGATCAGTGTGAATGGTCGATGGAATAGTGATCACAACTCTATAAAAAAAGCGATCATGACGCAACGAATCTCCGAAAATCGAGAAATCTCACGTAACAGATGGTTTGTCAAAAAGTCTTTGTTTTATCTTGAGAAAAAAATTTTATGACATTTGAAGATGAATGAATCTCAATTAATATACTCCACATTCTGTTTAAGATAAAGATCTATACAAAACCTTTATATCGACAAAAAATTGTACAACATTTAAGACAAAAAAATCTCTATATAGAGCCTACTGAAACTTTTTTCACAAAACAAGAAGACGAAAAAACTAAATGGATAATGGAGATTATTCAGTCGAGTGCAGGCTTGAAAATGAAAAACGTTCGATCATATATTTTTTCAGAGTTTAAAAAATAATCTCAAATCTGAAGTTTTTTGTACGTCGATCCTGAATACCTAACCGACGAAGATTTCGGATGCTATCCGAATTTTTGATCAAATACTAATTTGAAGTTAAAATTCATAAGAAAAGGGATTTTAAGCGAAGAAACAACCTCAGTGCGCTCATGCGACTGAGGGACAAAGTACTCTGAACGTAACATACGGGGCCATTAGATCTAGTACGATAACAATGATTGTACATTAATTAAACAATAATGTTGATAGTTATTTCCTCATATGTACCTTAGACATATCGTTAAGGTTTTGTGACCTATCGAAATGTTTCACTGACAAATTGACTCGACGTGGAATCGTCAAAAGTTATTTACGTCTTGAGACGCGGAAACATATCTTGACAAATAACGTTTTCTTTTGTAATAATATACCACACGTATCTGTATATGCAGTGATAGAATCTCGGTACAATTTTTATATTGACAATTTTATCAAATTTTCACTTTTTATAATCGATTTTTTATAATTACCTGCTACGTCAGTGAACTTTGACAATAAAAAAATCATGGAAAATACTGAGTTTAAGAAAGTTATTTTTTCATTCGTTTTATAAAGAAGCCATGAGGTGGCTTTTTTGAAATTACGTAAGATTTCGAAATAATTTCAGGTGTAACGAAAAGATAATTCAGTTGAATTACATCCTTACTAATGCAATAAATTCACATATTGTTTATTACTCTGTGACGTCGTCACGAGTGCTTCAATAAAAATCTGTTCGCGAAATCCTCCATTACATACGATAGATTGTTTCGGTAAAAATAACTGTTTTCTCGTTTAAAATCGTTAAAGAATAACGAAGAACTAATCGTTTACTGACTTTATGCAAATTCATAAATTTTTAATACTTTGTCGAGACTCAAACAAATTACGTTTTGAATATAAGTAAATGATCTACAACACGATAAATAATGAAAAAATATATTATAAGTGGACATCATAAGTGGATCGAAAGGATATGGGAGAAAAAAGCTTTCATACATTTTTCTACGTTTATTATAATACGATATAACTTTGTTGTTATATTAATAAATATGTAGTAGATGTTACATTTACATTTAAATCTGTGGTCAAATATACAAGTACGCAGTTAAAGTAAAATGCGCAAGGTCTCGAAAATCTTATATACTTTAATCCTAAAAGTGAGAAACTGTGTCTATTTTACTGGTATCGATTTTGCCTATGGAAAGATTTTAATCGCAAGGACAACTGTTCTCATTATAGTTGCCTTTACGAAGCGTTACATTGCATAATTTCCAACTTTCCTCTTTCGTCTTTTCGTTCTCCATTAAAAATGGTTTTAGAGTACGGAAATCAATTCTACGTCAATATCCACACAATTTTCGCTCGTTGCATGGAAAAATGTTCGCATTTCACAAATTACGAGTATTCTTTCTATCAGTATGTAAAACAAGACGGACGATAAGTTATCGTTGATACTCAATTACGCAATTCATTTATAGTTCAATCGATGGTTTTTTGTTCAGTTTATTGCACTAATATTTCTGTTTTTCTTTCGTGAAGTTTCCATGTAAATTTACATGCCCTAAAAATGTAGGCGTGAAATCAAAATATTTCTCACTTTGAAACGCCTCAAAACATTGCATAATCGAACGATAAATGGGCTGATAAATATTTTTCGCCAGGATGCAAAGTTTAAAAATCTAAAAAATTGATACATTGTTACCAATTGTTTAAATCGCTAGTTACATCACGAAAAAGATACTCCTGGAATTCTGTCTCCACTTCACTGTAGCAATTTTATTCATATTCGACGGAATTTAAAGATGTGTTGATTTTTTTGATATCACAAAAATAATTATATCGTCAATTATTATCAATAAATTGATAAATCCTTAACATCGTGACAAAAAATTCATCATTCTATCAAATGCGTTCTAAATTTTCTAAACACTAATTGATTACTCTTTTGCTCATTTATCGATTCGTATTTTGATGGTCTCTCAACGACTGGTATGATAAATTCTTCTTTCTGAAGACGTTCTAGATTCGATCGATTACAACAATAATACAATAATAATGTCTATCGATAGCTATTCTTTAAAATTACATTCCGAGTATTCTGTACTCTCGTGGACGTGCACCCTTGTCTGCAGCTTTTTGTGTATATACAAATTTCTACATTCTAAAACTTTTAATGATCGTAGAATTCTCGTTTAAACTGCACACGGAATAGTAAAAAAAAATTATATAACGATATATTCACATACAGGATTGGATATTTCAAATTCTATACATAATTTATACCCATTATTCGAGTTCTCTCTTGAAGATAAAATATTCCTGGCGAATACTAAAATCCACGCCGCTTTGTTACACGCAAAGCCGCGCCCCGGCTCGTTATTTCGACAATTCTTGAATATCGTTATCATTTGCTTTAAGTTCGTGTAAAAAAAGGTGAATGCCTGATATTCTCCTATCTCTAAAAATGGAGTCGCGAGACTTAAAAAATAAACGTATTCTAAACGAACTAAATATACAAATGTCTATGGTTTTTTTTGCAAAAATAACAACAGTTAAACGAAATGATACAAGTGGGAATGGAATATTTGAGATTCCAGATATGAAAGCACGATTTCAAAATACTTCACGGTTTTACGTATCATTGTTAAAGTTATTTAATTTTCACGATCACCTGTTACGAAAGACAATTAAAATCCAAAATTCAGTTACAAAAAATCATTCTTGATGACTTGTTTTTTTTTCACTTCTGGGATAATGCTAAATTACATCATCGGATGTTAAAATTGTATAAATTTTTACGCATGATATGATTACACAATCGCAAACAAATACACAATGGTCGAATTTTCTATTTTTTTTTCTTTTGTAGTAAAGGCAAAAATAACCAATTTTCCTAGTAATTATCGATTAAATTTACTACGTGATCTTGTTTCTCCTGCGAATCCACAATCCAATACGTACACTGTTATACATCCAGTTGTATGGAGTCGAGAAAAATTGTGACTATTGATCAAAGGCACTAAAATCTCCAATACTGATCGGATAATTAATCGAGGAAAAATTCAACCGTCGCAGTCCCTGTAAAAGTGGAGTGTGAACTCGAGATAGTCCCCACCATGCCTGCTTTTACAGACATTCTGGAATGAAGGAAACAAAAATTAATATTTTTTGTAAACACATTTTTTTCAACGATCTTAACGATCTTGTAATAATAGTTCATTTAAACGTTAAATAAAGTGGCAAATACTTACTTCTTGGGGTTGTACAGTGGGGACACGGAATATCAATGTTTTTCTCAGGTAGTAGGCAACGTCGAGGGCAAACGTTTGATCTCCAGGTTGACTGGTATTCTCGGTGTACTGTGATTGCTGCTGCACCGTGTATCCCCAACCACCACACATTATCGTCTCGTCGACCGCTGCGTTCGGTGGTAGAGGACAGTACTGAACGATCTGCCAATACCATGGCATTCCACTAAAAAATAAAATCAATTTTCTTTCATATTTTTTCCTTGCTTTACAATTGAAATATGTATGTAATAATTATGCGAAAGAGCTTACACAAAGTGTAGGGTCAAATGTGTGTCTGGCATGTGTTTCGAGAGAGGAATATTGCAACTGAAATTATTTGGCGTACTCGCGGATGTTATCGAGCAGTATCTCTGATCGAGGGTAGCGTTGAAAGTTTTAGCTACAATGTATAATTGTGGCTTCGGCTCTGGAGGCAACGAGCCTGCAGCGTTACTAGCTACTTCACCCCAATCTCCACCCTCGCCCGCTTCCCTCCTGGTTCTCTTGTGAAGATATTTATAATTCGTCTGCAAAATAAATTTTTAATTCACATCGTTTTTGTGTGATTTCTCTCTTGTTTTTTTTTACAGTGTTTACTATTATCTCTATAAGAAATCGACTTTTTTATAAATATATTTACAGATTATGAAATGCTAGCATTACTAAAACAAATTTACCTCTTTAACGAGAGTCTGAGTACTCGGGTCAGACGGACTTATCCCATTTTGAATTCCTTTGCTCAATTTACGCTTCTCCTCGTGGAGGCTGAGCGGTTGTTCGAGATGGTCTGCTAAAGGTACCAGGAGGAAAAAAATGTTGTGACGAAATTTTACTTCACGCAACCGCTTGCAGAAAATAAATCCCGAAGATTTTTGAAAACTTACAAATTGATTTTTTTTCTGGTGGATGCTCGGGATGAGGTTCTTCCAATTGATGAATTTCTGAGGCACAGCAGTAAATCTGTAGAGAAAAAAAAATTATTGAAAGATTACAAAAAAATCTCTAATATAAGGAATTTGTACAATTATTGAAATATACCTGACAAGGATTTTCCAACTCGGTGAAATGACCCGGACAGTCCGCAGGCCGTCCAAGAGCTACAGGACCTTTTGTCGGTGGTGGAGCATCGACGTCTGAACCTTGATCATTTTCATCCACGTTGCTCGGCACGGCACCTACGTTGCTTCTACTCAACCAGTTGCTTGGAAATTCACTTTAAAAATAGTAACAATCTTTTTATCTGCGTATTCACACGTTATCAGTGAACTTTGTAAATTTAATAATTAATTACACTAAAAATCTTGTGATAAATATGTTACTCGTTAAATTGATTTGTTCCAAAACATGTTTCAATATTCATTTTCTCATTAAACAATACGACACAGAGCAAACGCATCTGATATTTTAAGATTTCTAACAATTTATTAATCTTTATTGATGTTGAAATACCTATTTTTTTCAGGCTTAGGCTGAGGTCCCGAATGCCCGAACGGATACCAAGTTATCTCTTGAGAGTAAAGCTGTTGCTTTGTATTCGGTGATGGCGTCGAAAGGATATTTCCTTTTACGCGTACATGGTTGTCCATTCCGCTTTTCGTGAATAAGCCGTGTCTCGTTGAGGAAGGTGACAAAGTGCTGTCCAGGCGAGGATTGAAACGATGATCGTAATCCGGTATTGCCGGCAAAGTCGGCACGTGTACCGGGCCAATTGCCAGCATCCCAGAACCGGCAACCGTCGACCACTCCAGGCTGCTCCGTTTTTGATATTCCAGAAAGTACAGAGTCGCCATTGCGACAAGGCTATAAAGACAAGAAACATTTCTTTTATAATCGAAAATTGATAATTTTGAGAATGAAATTAATATGAAAATTAAAGCGAAATTACCAAAATGCCATAATGAGAATAAGTATAACGATTATGATCTGAATGAATTTGTTGCTGCACAGAAGATCTTCTTCCCTGGATGATCTCTTTCCACTGGCCCCTCCTGACAATCCGTTCTTCGTATTCGTCGATGATGAATAATTATTGCTCGAAATACTCGATACCGTGCTGACCGAACTTTTCAAGCTGTCCCCACGTTTTAATTTCGCCAGACGTTTGTTAATCCTCTCCAATTGGTCTATTCGAGTTTCTAAGCTGTCGGTTACCTGGAATATTAAAAACGAAAAAGTAAATTCAGGACTGAAACGTTGATTCTAACTTTTTTTTTAAGTACTTTGAAATGTAAACGTTTATTTTTATCCAAGCAGGATAGTCTAGCAATTTAATTTACTCTATAATTAAGATTGAAATATAAATTACCTTGCATAATTCTTTGACAGCCCCGACATTTTCCATAAATATTCTTTCCTTGTTAACGACGAGGAAATTTTCAATCCGTTGACCATTGGGAAGGACGATGTCACCCGCGGGTAAAACAGCCTCAGGTAAAATTTCCTGGACTTCCTGGGCAATGACACCCGTATCTTCCTGTGCTTTCATACCAAGGCCCGAGTGCAGAGCAAATTCCGGGGCATATTTATATCTGACCACTCGCAGTTGCTGGACATTCCGCAGTTGCTCTCGCGTGTCAACTTCCTGCACGTTTTGTTTGGCTCTTGCGTCACTCGGTTGGACGATGTGTCCTGTCACCTGAGAATCCGGAAAATTTATACATTTTTTTATTTATATTTTCTTCTTAATTGATACAAATTTATAATTTTTACAAATTTATTCAAGAGAAAGTGATGTATTTTTGCAATTTACGTTTATGTTTATCATTCATTTATTTTGATACTCTGCATTAAATTTTATGTACATATTAAAGTAAAGGGGAGAATGATGTCAATACCTTCATGTTGCCATGAACGACGAGGGCCTCGTCAGGTCGATCGGTATTGATGCCAACTCTTCCTGCATGATAAACGCTATCAGGTGCAGCTCCTCGTTGCCATCCGCCCTCGGCACCGACTCCCGTCCCTTCCGACTCGAATTGGCCAGGATTGCTCGCCTGCACAAATACCTGACGAGTCAACGATAATTCCAAAACAAAAATATCAAAAGTAACATTCGAGACGAAGCTCGAATCTCCTGCGCTATTTTTACTTCCATTTGTCACATTTTTCCAAATATTTTATAACCGATGCATAAATATTGAGGAGTTTCGAAATTAAGGAGGAATGATACGTACAATCAATGTCAAAAGTATTTTCAGAACGAAAATTTGCGAATTTCTGTCTTTCTAGACTTTTGAAAGGGTTCTGA